>JAQGAO010005518.1:0-13492 GCA_034697705.1 Ommatoiulus sabulosus
AGGACAAATTTTAAAATTTTTCCACGTTTTCCGAGGACAAATTTTAAAATTTTTCCACGTTTTCCGAGGACAAATTTGTAAAATTCTCCGCGTTTTCCGAGGATAAAATTGCATAATTTCCAAAGTTTTCCGAGGACATAATTTGCAAATTTCTCCACGTTTTCCAAGTACAAATTTGCACAATTTTCCACATTTTCCGAATACAAAATTGTCAAATTATCAAAAAAAAAATTCATGAAAGTTTTTTTTTAATTTTTCTATTTTAATTTTCGAAATTTCATTAGTATATTTTGAAAAATGTTTTACTGGGTTGATTTTGGAAAATGTCACTTTTTGACATTATCATTGGTCAGGAAATAAATTTCTTTAAAATCTGGAAAAGTCAGGGGAGTAGAAAATGAAATTTCTGGGGGAACCCTGTTTGATGTTACCGACACTCGCCAGGAAGGATCGACAAACTGTTTATTCCAGAAATTTTTTTGGTTTGTTCGTTTTTCCAAAATTGTTTGCAACATTTTTTTGTTCACAAACTAATTGTTTTTTTTTGTTTGCCGCTTGCCCTAGTCTGTACGGAGCTTTATATAGTAATTCAAAAATTTAAAAAAAGTTTTTTCTGTGTATCTTGAAATTTCAAAAGTTACAAACAGCAAAAATTTCCACGACTAAAGTTCGACTAAATCGAATTGAGCGTTAATGTAATCGTTTTGTAATGTGAATTTAATGTCAACCAATCACGTTCACTGATGTTGTATTATAACTTTTTTTTTGGACAGGAGGCGCCATCAGTCAATCCGAAACTAGGAGCGGTTCTCGCGAGGAGGAGATCCACCTGAATTGGAGCCCCGCCACCGGCTTGGACAATGAGTGGAGGAGAATCTCGCAAGGGGCGGAAACGGACGTCTCGGACGATGGCGTCGCCCACGAGGCGGCGCCACCCCTGCTTCCGCTTTCCGCGGCGCCTAGCCCTGGGAGTCGCTCGGCGTTTCGCCTGTCGCAGAGCTGCATCAGCGAGGTGGATGCCGAAGACGCCATGGGCACGACCTCCAAGATGGCGGACGGGACGTCCAAGATGCCCTTCACCATCACCAAGCACAAGAAGATTAATCTGGCATCCTCCAACTCCACGCCCAGCACACCTGCCATTGGTGGCGGTGGCGCCCCCTCCTTCAAGAGGGAGCTGACCGGAAGTGAACAGGCGTTGGTGTGCGGGGAGCGCCTCCAAGCTGCCGACGGAGGAAACGGCGCAGCGCCGGAGCTGCGGCGCCACTCGTCCTATGGCGACGTCCCCTTGGACCAGAGCAACGTGTTGCGCAAGGTGGCGTCGCTCACGCTGGACAGGGCGACCATCGAGGAGAAGGTCAACAAGCCCAAGTTCGTGCCCGAAAAGCTCGACTTCAAGATATACCAGAAATTTGAAGGTGGGTGTCGTAGCGTGGTTTTAACTAGAAGTACTGTCAGGCATATTAACCGGAGTCATGGGACTTTTTCATCCAATAATCCATTAAAAATTGGGCTTCCAGGTAAATTTCACCATTGGAAGGAATGAAAAGTCACCTGATACCGGCATAATGAAAACATTTATAGGGCCCGTTGATCGTTTTTCTAAATGACCTCATATACTTTTTTTTCTTAATTAATCAATTTGATCATTTGACCAAATTAATCATTTGGTGATATTTTATAGACTTTTTGCACAATTTGTGTCGATCATTTGGCAGTTCAATTTTTGTTTTCTGATGACGTCATTTGCGGTTTAGTTTGATGTATTGCGTCATTTTCGGGTTAGCTTAGAATATTTCATTTTTAAAGGGTAATTAAGCTTAGAGATCATTTTTGAAAGTCAACATTTGAGGATCATTTTATAGTAATTTTTGTATAGCGTCATGAATGGGTCATTTTTGAAGGGGCCATGTGTTGGTCTGTCGTTACATCTGTCAGCTGACTTCTGGAATGACGATACCTGATAAACATTTGGCTGAATGAAGTCATTTGTTACCAATTATTTTATCATTTCAATGTCTTTTACTTAGAGAAATTCCTATGCGTAATAAGTACATTTTTGTGGTTTAAAACCAAGTTGTTTTGAAACTAAAACATGGGTTTGTTGAAACAATTTTCAAATGCATTCCTGAAATTAATACCATGGCGCTCGGAATGAATTTATGTACGTCTTAAAAATTGCAACAGCAAAAAATGCATCTCTATTGCTAATATTAATTTCAGGAAAGCGTTTGACAAAAATTTCGATATACCCAGTTTTAGTTCCAAAATAAGTTGGTATCTATTGATTTATTTTTTAGTGTAAAAAAAACTTAAAAAAATCAAGATATTATAGATCATCAACTAAAAAAAAATCAAGAAAATTATAGATCATCAACTAAAAAAAAATCAAGAAAATTATAGATAATGATCTCCATTTTTTTTTAAAAAAAATTTAAAGCGCATTTCTGGAATTAATATTGGCATTCAAAATGCATTTTTCTTCGCCTTGTAAGTTACAAAAAAAAGTACATCGCTACTGACAATATTAATTTCAGGAACGCGTTTTAAAATTTTTGAAAATAAAATAGATATGATTACACTTTCTGTTGATTTATAGAGTCCTGCACCATGTTAAGTCTCGCGTTAGACCTTCGAAACACATTTATTAGACAGTAGAATTAAAATTTGTCTGCCAAATGTTTTTCCTCAAACGCAATGAGGATTTAGTTCCAAAATCAGTGTAACTAAAAAAATCAAGATATTATAGATCATCAACTAAAAAAAATCAAGAAAATTATAGATAATGATCTCCATTTTTTTAAAAAAAAAAAAATTTTAAATAATATTGGCATTCAAAATGCATTTTTCTTCGCATTGTAAGTTACAAAAAAAATGCATCTCTACTGACAATATTAATTTCAGGAACGCGTTTGAAATTTTTTGAAAATAAAATAGATATGATTGCATATCTATCCATGTTAAGCCTCACGTTAATCCTTCGAAACACATTTATTAGACAGTAGAATTAAAATTTGTCTGTCAAATGTTTTTCCTCAAACGTAAATTATGCTTTCCCGCAATTCTTAACTAGTTACGAATTTAATTTTTTGAAAGTAGGTATATAAATAATTAAAAGATGCACGCAATTAATGACGTAGCATCTCAATTTCATTCTCGATGTCACGGAATGTAAAATAATAATCCTGAATATGGATAAACCTATTTACCTGGCCTATTTTATAATAGTAGTCATGTTTTTTTTTGGACATTTAGATCCCTGAGATGCAGTGTTTCTGTTCACATTTAAAAATTAGTTATTTTTGTGTGATTTTAGCAAATTTCGCCGAAATTTTCCTGGGTCTGCTACCGAATCTATGTTGATTCGCTTCACAGCTCACCATGCCAAGCAATTATTTTAATGGGGAAGTTTTTTTAAAAAAAAAATGCTTTCAAATAATAGCATTCATTTTTCGCTGTTTCCTCTCCATTCTTTTATGGGATGCATTGTTTTTGGGGATTTTGGCGTCCCCCTTAACTGGAAAGTTTTTTGCCAGGGGGACTTCCTTTCGTGCGTTTCAGCGTTTCAGGCCCGTTGCACGGTGATCCTCGGAGCGTTCATTTAGTTTCCTCTTCGATGAATCGCAGTTGTTATCCAATAATGCTTTTGTTTTTCTGCAGGTCAAATGCTCATCAATTGGTTCTGTTCCGCCTTTTCCGATGGCCACTATCTCCAGTATTTGCTGCAGAAACAAGACTTGAAGATCATCGCCGCACAATTCTGCACCCATCTCTTGGCTTGCGGCGTCTTGAGGCAGATCGAAGATGCCGAAGCGCCGTTGGAGTCGCTCTTCAGGGTAATGCTCGGATTCTCGTAAGATCTGCAAGGTTAATTTTTTCTCCAGATTGAGTAATCATTGCCACCAGAGCCCTGATATTTTTGTGAAATATTAAATTCTTTCTTTTTAAAAGAAAGAATTACAAGTCCACGGGAATAAATTCAAACTTATTTAAAAACCGAAATTTATTTCATCGGCACGAAAAACGTTTTCTCTTTAATGCAAAGTATGCTTTCCTGCAATTCTTAACTAATTATGAATATCATTTTTTCAAAGTACGAGGGGTGTTCATGACGTTTCCACAGTATTTTTTTTAAATGGCTTTATGAATTTTATTGAAATTTGGTAGAGAAGAAACTTATCAACGTAAACATTTTTTTTAAAAAAAATCCATTTTGGGAGATGCATTTCTCCCATTGTTTTGGTAGCGAGTGTAAAGCTTCGCTCATAAAACGTTTAGGCCAAAGCTTCCAAATCAGCATTTTTGACAGACACTGACCGTCCACTTCTTTGAGCATTTTTCCCAGTTTTCTGTCCATTTCTGAATCCTTTACTCCACTCGTATACCGAACGTTTGGACATTACTTGGACCTTAAACATTTCATACATTTCTACTCCTGAAATGCCTTCAAATCTTTGCTTTCGAATTTTAAGCACCTGCAGTTTTTGAAACATATCTTTTAATTTGAAAATATGTTCTGAAATGATGGAAGAATTTCTCCAACAAATTTCATTAAAATCCATACAGCCGTTTTAAAAAAAATGATTGCGGAAACTTAACGAACACCCCTCGTATAAATGTATAGCCTACTGTGTATTTAGCTACTCATTGACCTCCTCCTCTTGGAAAATTATTTCCAAACAGTTTGGAATATTTTGTAAATGTTTCGAGTATTTCCCAACCTGGATCTAAAAAGGATTTCAAGTTTTCTCGTTTTTGTCGCTACCAGGTAGCCTACATGTAATTTATTGGTTCAATGTTTTGGCTTTGTAACTTACTTTTGTAACGTGCTAGGCGGAGCAAGCAATCTGCAAAAGCTTCTGAAGAAGGCTGAAAAAACCAAAACGTTGAGCCATTAAATCATCTGGTAGTGACAAAGTCAAAGGACAAGAAATCTTGCCATCCTTATTGCTAAAATATACCTACCACTTGAAGAAAATGCATCTTATGGATGTAACGTTATGACGTTTGAAACTGTGATATTTGTAAACAAATTAAGTCAATTTCCTCTATTGGTTATATACAATATTTGTGATACATTTTTATAAATGTTTTTTTTTCATTTAGCCGGACCTCATGTACTATTGGGCGTATTTGGAGGCCCCTGCGCTGACAGCTCCTTTGCCCGGCAAACTTCAACCTGTTATATGGCAGCAGTTTCTCTCCGAAAATGAAGAGGCTGCTGGGAAAACAACGTCACCAAGGAGCCGTCAGGGTAAGAACACCAATTGAGGGTCTTGGCGAAGTTAATGAGTGTAGAATTGCTGAATTAACAGCAGATTTGCAACAATTTTCGATCATTACAAGCTGTCAATGGATCGTCTTACAAAGAGGAGGATGAAGGTTGGTTGGCAAATATGAGAAAATAGAGGATACGCTATATATTTAAATTTAAGCCTTATTTAAAAAAAAAGGTTATCAGCTGGAAAAATGAACATAAGCTTTTCAGTCATTAATACGTTTTCAAATTGTTTTTCTAATTGGTTTTGAAACCGTTGGTTTTTAAAATTGATTTTAAAATTACTTTCAGAAATTGAGGCATGGTCAATTACATTGAAGGAAGGCTACAAGGAGGAGTTGGAAAAGCAGCAAGTGAGTTTTTTGATGGTTTCAATTTATCCAAATAGATTTTTTTTGTGAGAAAGACTGCTCAAGATTTTCACTAACGCACCATTTGCAGAAGTGCAAAAGTCTCAATGCGAGTTTTTGAGTTAACAGTTGGTTTTTCTTAAGGCGATCTCAAAGTCTTACTCGGAATACTTATATTTTAGGAGAAAATAATAAAAATAAATACAATTTAAAAAATCCTCAAGTGCAAGGTATTCGAAAGAAAAGCTGGGAAAGCCTTTACAATTGCGATTTTGGAGTGTTAAAAGTTAATTTATCTTAAATAAGCTGCAAAATTTCAAATCTTTTAAATATTACTAGCCCACGGTAGTTAAATTAACTAATAAATGGAAAATAAATCCTGAAATTATAATCCATTTTTTAAAAAACGAAAATCCTTGCAATTTTCATCGATACTGACTATGTTTGCTACGCTCGTATGTTAAGAAAATTGCATCTTTAATAAAAAAAATTCTCAAAAATTGAATTAATTTATGGACGCCATTATCTTGTTTGAAATCGAAACCCATAAAGTAGTATGTGTAACTCTTGATTTTTTTACTTTCAGAAAGAAAATGAGTTGAACATCCAGCGTCTACAGAAGGAGCATTTGGCAGAAATAATCATTCTCCAGGAGAAGCTGAATCATCTGGAACGAGAAGTGGAACGATACAAGACTTTGGCTGACATTGAGGCGCTGAAGAATCGAGTGAATGCTGATTTCTCACCCGTGGATGGGACCAAGGATGTACCGTCTGCTGCAGCACCAACCAAAGTTCCTCCACCACCACCACCACCACCACCTCCTCCACCTATGGGGGGTATGGGACCACCACCACCACCACCACCACCACCTCCTCCTCCTCCGATGCCCGGAATGAGTGGTCCACCACCGCCTCCTCCAATGCCTGGAATGAGTGGTCCACCACCACCTCCTCCCATGCCCGGAATGTGTGGACCACCTCCTCCTCCTCCCATGCCCAGAATGGGTGGTCCACCACCACCTCCACCAATGTCTGGCATGATGGGTGGCCCACCACCGCCGCCCCCACCTCCTGGCAGTGGTCCACCACCCCCTCCCCCACCTCCCGCAGGAAGTGCAGGACCAGCTCCATTGCCACCTCCGCCTCCTGGTGGATGGTTCGGAGATAACAGGCCAGGTCAGTGTTCTCGAATAAAGTATTTGTTGTTTTGAGCTAAGGAAGCTGCAAGGGATTATTGCCGGTCCCAAGCCTGGGTAAATGGGGAAAGCAATGGTGAACTACCCTATGAAACGTTCTCTGGTAAACTTTATGTCTATCACAATCCAAAGATTTTAAGATATGGATATAGAAAATCTTGGAGGGATTTGGAATATGAGGTCACCGAGGGTATTTCGATTTTGCACATATTGCAGCCTATGACTTCTTGACAACCATCTTTGTTAGGGAGAAGTGTTGTCTGATTGGGTCAGATCTTTAAAGTAAGGCTATTTTTTGTTTGTTTCAGTTCTTCGGAAACAACCGATTAATCCAAAGGTTCCCATGAAACCTTTGTACTGGACCAGAATACAGGTGCCGGTGACGCTATCTGTTGCAGCTCAGACGATCTCGAGGCAAGTTATCCTGTTATCATTTTCGAAAATGATTCAGCCGTTAGAAAAGGATTGACATTTTAGCAAAAAAATTCTGAACTTTTTGATCCAATCATAGACCAAACGTTTGGACCTTAATTGGACCTTAAACATTTCACACTTTTCTGTTCCTGAAATGCCTGCTCCTGAGCCACTGTTTCTGCAGAGTCAATCTTTGCTTTCGAATTTAAACCACGTGCAATGTTAACATATATTTAATTTGGAAATATGTTCAGGAATGATGGAAGAATTTTTCCAATAAATTTAATTAAAATCCATACAGCTGATTTTTTATAAAAAAAATTATTACGAAAACTTAATGAACACCCCTTGTATGTTTGATTATTTTATTCAATTAAATCAAGTTCAGTTTTATGTCTTGGTTACTTTTGTTAAAAGTTATATTTGTCAAATGAAATTGTTTCAATTAATTAAATAATTTAAATTTTAAATAAGTGTAAACAATACTCTAAAAGCTTAAGTTTTGCATTGTAGAAAAATAAGTTATCAACATAATACATTTTGGGGATTTGTTACAAAATTATAATTTAATGAAGTAATTTGGGTCTTTTACGGACAGAAATAAGGAATAAAACTAAGCAAATTACTCAAATTTAGTATACTCAAATTTTTATTTTCATTATATATTATCTAGCCAAATTTTAACTTTATAGATAATTTCTTTAACATCGCTCTTTTATAAAAATCCTTTTTTATGCATTTTACCTTAAAATCTGAAAACTGCTTCCAGATCAACTTAAATAAATTTTCCAAAACATGATATTAATTTCGCTAAACCTGACTGAAAACTTCAAATGTTGATTTTTTTAAATTTCAAGTACTATTTAAAAAATACAGTTACAGGATTTGAATAATTAACAGTTCTCATTAGAAAAGACCAAAAATTAATAATTTTATCTTATTTTCAATAACAGAAAAGATCCTAATACCATTTGGGACAAATTGGAAGAAGTTGATCTTGACACACTGGATGATTTCGTTGACCTGTTTTCAAGGCAGGTTATTGAAAAGAAAGTAGCCACTAAGAAAGTTCATAGTTCACCTAAATTGCAGGTGAGTCTGAAGTGCTTTGCTGAATTTGTGGTAAATAATGCTGAAATGTAGTTTTCATTTTGTAAACTGCTTTTTTCGATTTTAGAGAGAGAAACTTCTGGATAGCAAAAGAGCTCAGATGGTTGGCATATTGGTGTCCAGTCTCCATCTGGAAATTGCTGAAGTTGAAAATGGTAAGCTTTTAAAGTTTTTTTTTATTCATTATGCGCTGCTTATTAAAATGTTGCGGAATTTTTATACATTTCCTTAAGCTGGGCATGGTTTTGCAACAATAAGGATAATTAACTAGAACCCAGCTAATATGAGGCTTTGCACTGCGTTTTCTTTCAATTAGTAGGCGTAGGTCGGAATTCCAGACCAGCTGAGGTCAGTTGCGTACCATGCGTGATTGGCGCCCTGAGTGAAATGAGCAAAATCCTACCCTTAAATGATCACCAAAATAAGGATTTTGTTAATTTGTATACAGTACTAACCTTACAACCCGGCTTTGCCTGGGCTAATACTGATAGTGAAGCAATCAAGGATGGACTGAAGCCGACTTTGACGATTACTCGTTGTTTAATTCATTTCGATACACTGCGCACAACACAGTTTCTGATAAATTTAAAACCATGTCATTATAGACAATGTTTTTAGATGATATCTTACCTTATCTAACAAATATCCAGAAAAATTGCAGGACCGAATCATGGTTTACCCTAGTAAGCAGCCATATTGGAAACATGACTGCAGCGCCCCTGTACCACTTCATCAACTTTTCGAAAAGGCGCTTCAAGCAAAAACGTTCCGCATAAGAAATTCCCAGCCGACCTGCCCCACACACACACAAACATACATACATGTATTCTTTAAATGTATAGATTTCTTTAGCACGAGTTAAAGAACAGAAAGCCATGCCACTTTGACGATCAATTCCAAAGATACGTGTATTAAAGATTTTTTAAATTCATGCATGTCATGGAAATTTAACAATTTTGTCCAAAAATTGCGTACATTTTCATGATATAACGAACGTTTTCCAAAATTTCGAATATTTTCTACAAAAATTACGAACTTGTTCTAAACCTTGAAATATTTTCCAAAATTTTTTGCATTTTTTCTAAATGTAAAACGTTTTTTAAATCTTAATTTGAAGTATTTTTTGTAAGTAAAAAAATGTGTTTATTAAGTTTCCTCAATCATTTTTTAAAAGAAAAACGACTATATGGATTTTAATGAAATTTGGTAAAGACGTACATGACAATATTATCTATTATTTCGAAAATATAAATTCCATTTTGGAAGATGCATTTTTTTCGCATCGTTCTGGCAGCGAGTGTATGGCCTCGCTCAAACACTGGCCGTCCACTTCTCTGAGTATCTTTCACAGTTTTCTGTCCATTTCTGAACTTTTCAATCCATTCATAGACCGAATGTTTGGACATTACTCGGACCTTAAACATTTCACACATTTCTGCTCCTAGAATACCTTCAAAAGTTAAACAAAAACTGACAACAGACCCCTGCTGAGCCACTATATATATCTCCTCGGAGCCCATATCTGCTTTGATTTTTAAGCTCATGCAATTTTTGAAACATGTTTTAATATTGAAATACGTTCAGGATTTTTAGATTTTTCCAACGAATTCTCATGTAATGAAAATAGATTCAAGGATGCAATTTTTGTTGTTTGGTCCTTCACCTTCACGCCACTGGCCTCAGCCAGTGAAGTACATAACTTATAGCCAAACCTGATCTTGGATGTTTGCTGATGTGCAATAATCTGTGGTAAACCTTGCATTTATAAGAGTCTGAGTGAAAAATGTGTCATATGGTTGAGGAAATGTAGAGTCATGGACACAAATGCCAATTTCGTGATTTCATTTGTTATGTTGTGTATGGTTGTGTCACGGACACAAAGTGGACAAGGGGAAAGAGGGGGTGAGAACATCACCGATATATCCAATTAAAAAATGCATTATGAAATCAGGGCCCATGGTCAAGTTTGCAAATTGAGCGTGAATTGGATTCACGCTGAGTGGAACATTCATTGTGCGCATTGGCTGGATTGTTCCAATTTGAGTTTTGAAACTGCGATGCACCCTGTATTTTGATTTTGTAAGCAGCGCCTACATCCCATGCATTTCCTCATCATATTTGCATTTTGAGTTAATTCTGGAATTAGTTCTGGCTAATTCTGCAAGAACCGGAATCAAGTGGCTTTTTAATCTAATCACAGCTGAGCTAATATCATAACTACAATGATACATGAATAATGAAATCACGTGATAATGACAGTGACGAAATTCGCATTAGATTCATCTGGATTTTTATAGTGTTAAGCCAGATTAGACCAGACTTGGGCAGTAATTGAGTAATTTAGTATTTTTGAGTAAAAAGTGCAAGCGTTCTCAGTACAAAAGTAATTGAATACTTACATGTATATAATTACAAATGTTCTAGAGTATTGTTCTAGAGTAATCTGAAATTGTGATTATAAATGTACTTGCGTTTTTACATATATCCTTGAGTAATACACTCTAGTACATCTGTAATCACAATTTCGAGTACTTTTATATACACTAATTACTTTTACAATCTGAAAGACCAGACTTGAACAGTAATACTGTGACTAATACAGTATATTGGATTGGTGCAAAACATGATTTGCAAAATCGTTTATTAGATGGACATGCATGTACTGTACATGCAGTATATGTCAATTTTGTTGTTGGTCTGGGAAATTTGTTTAAAAACCTAACATTCTGTTTAGTTTTTTTAAAAGTGCCAGGGGTACTGAGAACCCCAGGGCCACTACTGCTACAGGTTTGGAGGGCTAACGGCCCTTGTCTGCTTGATAGACAGTTGATTCCCCCCCCCTCCCCCCTCCCCCATTGGAAAACCTTTACCTACGCCATTGGGGTAAGGGATACTCAACCTGTAACAGAACAGCTTGCTTTAAAAAAACATATTTTTAGCAGCATTCCATTATGTTTTTGCAATGTTATTTTTTTATTTATTTTTTTTAAATTTACATGGTTCTCAATAACGTTGGATACAAACAGAAAATTCGTTATAAGCGATATTTCGTGATAACCGATTTTGGCACTAGCTTATTGTTTACGAGAGACGAGCAAAATTTCTAAAAAGCCTCCGGCATCAACCTTCCTGCTACACCATCCCATTTTGGCCGTGTTTTCTCGTTTGTTTTGGGTCATTGTCCCTGTTGTTCTTTCACAAATTTCATTCATAATTTTTCTCTGGCTTCGCTTCCTCCCACTCTGTTCATCATACACCTCGATGCATGGCTGGTTATTACACTGGCCGTCACCCACATGGTCTGTGACCTGCCCTAGGGGTCACTTCAGCAAAGATGGGGCTCATTGACAGGGCACGCCCATCTGGTGCCATTTGAGTACCCTCCCCCCTACGCTAGACTGTGTGGCGCCACCACTTCAACAATGGTAATAAAAAGCGAAAAAAGGTGCGTCTGAGGCGCCATCTATGCGTTGGCGACCGACAGGGGGCGCCTCCCTTCTAGCTACTGCCTCTGAAACTGAGCCTGACCAATGTTTTTTTTGTAGAAAATCAACTAGAGAGCAGTTGGACTCTATAATAAACTTTTTCAATTTCGATGCAAGGATGTTGCAGTTTTGGTTTACATGGCTGCAGTTGGTTTTGATAGTTTTGCACCGGTTGAGCTGTTGTTGATACTTAAAATTTGATCTTGGAAGACCTAAAATTGGTTCAATATTGTTTGTATCTAAAATAATACCTAAAATATAGTGCGGTGTAATGTAAAGTTGTAAAGTGCAGTTCTGTAAAATCCACTAAAGTTGGGTTTGAAATTGCAACTCAGTTATGACACAGCGTTACCCCAAATCTGGAAAAGTAAGGACACTTGAACATTTCTGGAAAACTCGGGGAAGAATGAATTGTTTTGAAAAAGTCAGGGAAAGTCAATCAACGTATTACTTCTGCCACAGTCTAAAATTAATGTTGCTACGAGGTTAAATTGGGGCCCGATTGCAAACTTAAAAAATAAAATTCAGTACAAATTTGTAAAATTTTCAACAATTTCGGAGAATAAATTTGAAAAATTTTAAGCAATTTCAGAGGACAAATTTGCTAAATTTTCAACAGTTTCCAAAGACAATTTGCGAAATTTTCCACGATTTTCGAGCACAAATTTGCAAAATTTTCAATTGTTTTCGAGCATAGATTCGTAAAATTGAGCAGTTTCCGAGGAGAATTTTTCCAAAATTTTCAACAGATTCTGAGGACAAATTGGAAAAATCCTCAACCTTTTCAAAATACAAATTTCTAATATTTACAGCCTTTTCCGAGTATAAATGTTCAAAATTTTCAACAATATTCCGAATACAAATATGTAAAATTGTCACATACTTTTCATGCTAATTTTTACAAAATAGCGATGCAAACAGTTTCCGAGGAGAATTTTTCAAAATTTTCAACAGATTCTAAAAACACATTGGCAAAATTCTCAACCTTTTCAAAGTACAAATTTCTAATATTTACAGCCTTTTCCGAGTATAAATGTTAATAATTTTGAACAATATTCCGAACACAAATATGTAAAATTTTCAAATACTTTTCATGCTAGTTTTTACAAAATAGCGATGCCAAAAAACACGATTTTCAAAATCGTGGATAACATTGGCATATGGCAATTTTGTCGTTGGTCAGGTAAAAATTTGTTTAAAAACCTTGAAAAGTCAGGGAAGTTGAATAGGACATTTTTGGGGTGAACCCTGTGATGTCTAATCTCACCTTGTTCAGTTTTCCTACAATTGTGCAGTCTTGTTATATAAACGTATTCTGTAGAATCACTGCAGGCTGTTTAATTGCAACTAAACACCGGAAAATCTTGATATCCTAAACAAAAAAAATTACAAAATGAAAATATTTTTTTATATTAAAAAAAAAATACATAGAGTACTGTGAAAATACAGTTTCTTTAAATGTAGCTTCACTCTGGTTGGCTTACTATAATTACATTGGTATGTTAATGAAAAAAGATTTATTCTAAGGTATAATAGACAGGGTTGCCACTGACCTTCAAAGTCAGGCAAAGTAAGGCAATACTGAAAAAGTCAGGCAAAGTCAGGCAACTTTGTCAAAATTTAAAGAAAAGTCAGGCTGAGGTCAGGCAAAAATTAT
>JAQGAO010005519.1:0-13492 GCA_034697705.1 Ommatoiulus sabulosus
AGTGCAAGAAAATCAAAATTAGTTAGGGCATGTGCGCACTAGCACATGCAAAGGGGTGAGGTTTCTCAACAGTTGGGAATCACCGGTCTGAAGTCGGTCACGAAATGCAGTTATTGTTCCTATTTCGAGCATTTCGCAAATATTTTTAAACCCTCGTTCGATTAAATCAAATCATTTTTTGACTCTGGAGGAGCAGTTTTAAAGAATCTTTCTCGATGTTGTCCCGCAAATTAAAAATGCTCAACTTTGTCCACTGTTGGCGATGCGAGGACGACCGATGGATGATCTTGTCTACGTTGATTCGTCGTCGATCCTAATTTCTGTCACGAAACTCTGCAGTTGCGAGCATTTCAGAAAGTCGTAGCGAAGATGGAGTAGAAACTCAGAAAGGCCTTACATTTGAAAGGGATGAAATTTTGAAAGCTAGCTGGTGAGCTTGACGCTGGCTCGAAACGTGTATTATATTGTGATTAATAATTAATAATAATAATAGAAAATGAATGTTGCCAGCTGAGGACAACGACTACGCACTCCTACTCGGGGGACCATTGTTGAAAAAGTGTTGGCGGAAGTAGTCGTTCTAGGTAGTTTGGTTCCAAGTGTCCTAAGCTGATTTTTTTAGAAGTGTTTCTTCCATATAGTTACCGAAGCTGTTAGTAATGGCAACGTTTTTTCCACCGGCGGCGCGGTGTTTTGTACATTGGTTATTAAGTCGCTCTCTCCAGGGAGTAGCGAGCGCGAATGATATTTGCGTCATTGAAAATAAATTTTTAGTTTAAAAGTGCCAAAGTGTTCACGCTTGTTTCGTTCATCTTGCAGGACTTTGAGTACGGTAGATTCGACGGTAGAACCAGAAGCTTATCTAACAGATTTCGCATGTTCGTTACTCGGTAAGCATGGATGTCGGTTCCGGTAAAGGGTTCGTTAACCTAAACATCTTGTGTTGCGACTCGTGACCAGGGTTCCCCCAGGCCCGGAAAAGTCAGGGAAGAGTGACTTATTTTGAAAGAGTCAGAAAAATTCGGCTTATTCATGATATCACGATCCAAAAGCAATGCTTCTATGTGGTTAGAGACCCATTTGCAAAGTTTTTAAAGACTTGTTACCACAGATTTGTAAAATTTCGGATGGGTATCCACGACAAATTTCCGAAGGATTCTGAGGACAAATTTGCGAAATTTAAAAAATGCAAGGAGAACACATTTTTAACCTTTTCGAGGACTTATTCTTATAAAATTTAACCTTTTCCTATTATAAATTTGCAAAACTTTCAGCAATTTCAGAGAACGAATCTAAAATTTCCAATAGGTTTCCAGGACAAATTTGCAAAATTTAAAAAATTTATGAACACATTTGCAAAATTTTTTACCTTTTCCAGGATTTATTTTCAAAAAATTTTAACCTTTTCCTAGGATAAATTTGCAAAATTTTCAACAATTTCAGAGGACAAATTTGTAGAATTAAAAAAAAAGTCTTCCGAATTTGGCAAAATTTTCCTGTGGGCAAAGTGCACATTTTCAAAATTTAGAACATTCTCCGAATACAAATTTTTAACATATACAGCCTTCTCCGAGTACAAATTTGAAAAACTTAAAACATTTTTCGACTACAAATCTGTAAATTCTTAAAATGTTCTTACGTTAATTATGAAAATGTTTCAAAATTGACATTTTTGTCACTTGTCAATTTTGTCGTTGGCCAGGGAATTTTGTTTAAAAACCTGAAAAAGTCTGGGAAATTGAATATGATGTTTTTAGGGTGAACCCCGGTGACCGTTAACGAGTCGCTATCGAGATTTGTGGCTAACCGGACTCTTCGGCTTGGTCTTAAAACTTAAAACTATTGCATCGAAGGTTTGTTCGAGATAATAAGTTGGCTGAAAGTATTTTGATTTTGCTTTTTCGTGGTGTTAATTTGCATGATTTCTTTAAAATGCCAAACTTGAGTTCGTTGCGTGAAACTCGGTTGTCGTGGTTTGCTTCATTGGCTTATTCTTGATTTTCTCTAAATGCATTTTTAATTAATATACTTGTTCGTTTGCAGTAGTTTTTGTTTTTCTTTCTTCTGTAGTAATTGCTTCTGCTTGACTTTATGCTTATTTTTCCGTAGTTTTGTGAATATGGATTTTCTGTATTTTAATGTTGTCTAAAGAGCAAAATTTGAAGCCGAAACAATTAATCAAAATATCACGGATTGCTCCTGCGTTCAAATTTACGGTAAGTTTTTTCTTTCTAATTATTTCGTTGTAAAAATTGCAAGTAGTTTTAGTTTGGATTAGCAATGGATGATGTTGTCTTCTTAGATTCATCCATGTTGATTAAAATTGTCCCTCGTAGGGTGCTAGAATTTAAGTCATTTCGTGAATTATTTGTTGAGGTTCATTAATGAAAACTTAAGATTTCAATAGTTTGAGGATTTTAACAATCGTGCTACAATGCTGGGATGAGTTTACCATTGTATTTGGACGATTATGTCGGAGTTATTTTGATATTTGAAGGATTTTAACTGAACTACTTCAATATTAGGAGGATTGTATCAATATTTGAAGGATTTTAACTGAACTACTTCAATATTAGGAGGATTGTATCAATATTTGAAGTATTTCACCAGTGTTATTTAAATATTTGGAGGATTTCGCCAATATTCTTCCAATATTTGGAGGATTTTGCCATAATTATTTCGATATTTGGAGGATTTTGACAGAATTATTTCAATATTGAGAGGATTTTGTCTATATTTTATCAATATTTGAAGTATTTCACCTATTTTATTTAAATATTTGAGGATTTCGCCAATATTCTTCAATATTTGGAGGATTTGGACAGAATTATTACAGTTTTTGAAGGATTATTACCAGAATTATTTCAATATTGGGAGGATTTTGTCTATATTGTATCAATATTTAAAGTATTTCGCCTATGTTATTTAAATATTTGGAGGATTTCGCCAATATTCTTTCAATATTTGGAGGATTTTGCCAGAATTATTTCGATATTTTGAAGATTTTGCCAGAATTATTTCGATATTTGGAGGATTTTGCCATAATTATTTCGATTTTTGGAGGATTTTGACAGAATTATTTCAATATTTAGAGGATTTTCAAAGTCATTTGAATATTGGGAGGGTTTTGCCAGTATTTTTTTTAATATTGTAATGATTTCGTCTTATACCTTGTATTACAATGTATGTCAATATTTGAAGAATTTCACCAGCATTTTTTGTTTCAATATTTTGAGGATTTTGTTAGTTATTTTCAATATGTGGATGAATTTAACAAATATTTTAAGTTTGGATATAAAATCCTCGTTTATACGACGATATATTCGGCGTAAATTACACGCCAGTCCAAGCCTTTACTGGGTAAAGAGTTTGGGCTTGAAAATGCTAACCTTTTTTTTTTTGTTTCCTAAGAAATTGAAAGACACGAAACGAATAATGTACTGGTTACATATTTATTGTTGCTCACAAATGCATAATTACTCGCGACGTACAATAATGCATGCAATATTCGATACAAGCATTATGCTTCGTGTTGTTGGTTTGATTTTTATAAAAACGAAAGACTAACTGAGAGGAAACTTGAGTTGATCGCAAAGTTGGAAACATTGAATTAACCAAAAAAAAAAAATAATAATAATAAATAAGTTAAATAAATATAAGCATGTGTGTACACGTTAGTGGCATAAACGAGCAAAGGCAGTCTTTCGTCCATTGGGACGTACCGATTTTTAAAACGTCTCGGATGCGACCAATTTTTGAAAATTTATTATACGGATGTTGGATCCAACTCCTTGAAAATCAAGGAAATTTAGTCCAGCTCGAACTATTTTTTTTTTCCTCGGGAATGTTCGGGAAGGCCTGCTTAAAGTTCGAGTCTTAAAATTTGAACCACGATTTCCGAACATTCGTATAATAAGGTTTCTAGTTTTTGTCACATCACTGTACGGCTTTTACAAGGTAGCTAATAACATTTAAGGTGTCAACGTTGTACAATCGAGGACAGGGATTAATAATGCCTGTAATAGGACAGAAAGCTATTTATAAAAAGCATGATCTTAGGACCATGAACTGCTTCATCGACCGTAAATACACAATCTCGGGTGAAAATTAATGCTACGAGAGCGTGGGACAAGAAAGCGATATTAATCAGATTTTGTGCTCAGAGAGGGTTTATGGTCAATTAATAACGGACAATGTGGAAATGACAACGCACTCGTACGGTGCTTGACCATTGTTGAAACTGAATGCGAAACAATCGAGGTCTTATTACAAGGTACCCCCAAGGGAAGAATGACTTACTTGTATTTTGAAAAAGTCAGGGAAATTCGACGTAGTCATGCTGTTGCGATCCAAAACTAATGCTTCTAAATGATTAGCTCAGGGTCCATTCTCAGAGTACAAATTTGCAAAATTGTCCACGTTTTCCGATTACAAATTTGTAAAATTTAACACGTTTTCTGAGTACGAATTTGTGAAATTTTCAACGTTTTCCGAATACAAATTTGTAAAGTTTTCCACGTTTTTCGAGTAAAAATTTGCAAAATTGTCTACGTTTTCCAAATACAAATTTGTAAAATTGTCTACGTTTTCCGAAAGACAAATTTTCAACATTTTCGAATACAAAATTGTCAAATTTTCAAAAATAAAATGTTACAATTTAAAAAAATTTCTATGTTAATTTTCAAAATTGTCATAATTTAGTAAATTTGGCAAAATATTTTCCTGTGTCGATTTTGCAAAATATGTCCATTTTTGACATTGTTATTGGTCAAGGAAATTTTTTTTAAACCTGGAAAAGTCAGGGAAGTTGCCAATGAAATTTCTGGGGGAACCCTGTATTATTAGGTTGCAAAACTTAGGTTTTGACTGGTCTTACCACATTTTTAAATCTTGGTTTGAAAGCCTCGTCTTCTGAAGCGCAAATAATCAAATCGATATTTTGAAAGTCGATCGTTTTTCAAAAATGCAATATCTACGAAAAATTACTAAAATTGAAGGTTGAATTTTGATAATCTAGAAGATGTAGAAAAATTGAAGCTAGATATAATTACGAGAAGGAGGATGAACGTAAAATTTAGTAGCGAATTTGATACTTTAATTTTAAACTGATAAAGATTTTCTTTAATTGTAGTTGTGAAAATTATGAATTTTGTAATGAAGTTCATCACGATTTATTCGTGAAGACTAACAAAATTCTTCGATGACTTTGTTTAAAAATGAGATGCATGCTTAAAATTTTGCCAACAGATTTAATATTTTGGCAATTTTAAAGGATGTATCGTATATTTGTCATGTTTTTGACCATTTGTAATTTTACATGATATATATTTAATATCATTTTTATTGTAAATTTGTTGTTCGAATGCTACGAAGTACTCTTTCGTTAATTGATTTTTTGAAAAATATTCGGACTTCATTTCAACTTCGGACTAAAACTCAACTGAAATTTAAAATGGTCGAATTATTTAACAATGTTTAAAAATCATTTAAAAGTTCATCAGATTACAGATTTACAAATTCAATATTGTGTTCCAGGTAAATTTGACGACTTTCAATGTACCTCTGGTTTTGCGTCAATTTTAATATTTAACTCGTTCACATTTTTGTTTTGTCCCGATATATTTAAGCGAGGATAACAATTGCAAGCACAAAATTATTTTAGTTGAGTAAGTTTAGCAGTTTTTTGGGTTTTTTGCCGAAAAATTGAAACAATTTTTTATTAACGTTGGACAAATAGCAGCTCTATGGGAACGTAAAGCGCAATCTTAATTTATAAAGCTTAAAAATAGTTATTTTTGCCAAATATATAATTTCAAATAATTTTTAAATTTACTTAAAAATGCGGTTCACGTAATTTGAATTTTTTTTTTTTTTTTTTTTTTTTAAAAAAAAGAAAAAGTTAAAAATTTGCGTATTTGTGCAAATTTTAAACCGCTATCTGCGATGGCATGATCAAGTTTTGATAATCCGCGTTGGTTTTTGATTTTTGAAAACTGCACAACTGACTCGAATCTAATTTAGCGAAAATATTTAACTACTAAACCGACGGGAAATTGTTAGCTGGTACGCGACGCAAACAGAGGATGTAAAAAAACAGTTTTAAATAAACCTACAAATCAGCTGAAAATGTGGAAATTGAATTCATTGAACAATAAATAGGATTATCTTTCAAGTTTGTACGATAAAGCTAGTTTGATCTAAAGTTGGAAGACATGTTCCTAAATTCAACAATGTCATCAATGAATAAATCGTGGCTTACATTTGTTATTTTTTTAAATTAAGGAATTTGACGTAAAATACAAGATTATCCACAAAGCCTTCAACCGAAGATTCCACGATTTGTTGAATAGTTTAATTCGCTAGAACATGAATTTGTTAATTTCATAATTTCTTAGCTTTATCAGAAAACGAATTTCCTAGCCACATTTTTACACGATTATAAACGTAACTACTACTCAGAATTAGTAAAAATCGCTCAACAAACGCGTTATTTAAATGCTATAGCACGGACCAACGAAACAGCATTTTCACGACAGTTTCTTCAAAATGCTTCGCAAAACGATTTTCAGGAAACATTTTGGTCGCCGAACAATGTTTCATGACAGACCTGGGAAAGTCGGGGAACTTGAAAATGTCTGGGAAAAGTCCGGGAAGAATGACTTATTTTTAAAAATATGGGGGAATTCAAGGTATTAATGTCGTCCCAATCCAAAATTAATGTATCCACGTAATTAGCTCAGGGTTTATTTGCACAATTTGTTTACGTTTTCCCAGTAGAAATTTGCAAAAAAATGTAACATGTTTCGTGGATAAACTTGCAAAATTGTTAAGTTTCCGAAGACAAACTTGCACAATTTTCCACGTTTTCTGAGTACAAATTTGTAACATTTTCACCAGTTTTTAAAGACAAATTTGAAAAATATTTCAACAATTTCAGAGGATGAATTTTCAAAAAATATTTCATGCATATTTTGTAAAATTTTCAACAGTTTTTGAAGACAAATTTTCAAAATATTTAAACAATTTTAGAGGACAAATTTGAAAAATTTTGAAAAATTTCGGAAGACAGATTTACCGAATTTTAAACAATTTCAGAAGACAAATTTTCATAATATTTTAACAATTTCAGAGGACAATTTTGGAAAAAAAATGTTCATGTTAATTTTGTAACATTTTTTTATGTTAATTTTCCAATTTGTTCAAAATTTTCATGAGTAAATTTCGCAAAATATTTAATAATCTTAGATAATCTTGTCATATGTGAATTTTGACAATGTCTTTGGTCAAGGAAACTTGTTTAAAAACCAGGAAAAGTCAGGGAAGTTGAATATGAAATTTCTGGGGGAAGGGGAACCCTGTCCTTTTCGTGGCGTTTCTACTATGGGGACCATACGGGTGCTACACTCGCTTGTTTTTGAAGTTTGTTTCGATGTCTAAGTCATCGAGCACATTGTGTCCTCCATTTTTTTGCGGACACCATGTTTCATGAACATTTTCAAGAAACTGAAACATAAATATACGTTTGGTCGGTCCGCACGAGGCATACTAATGTTAGAAGGAAAGTCAGCATTGCATTTTAGTAGAAGGTACACACACACGTTACATACACGTAATAATCCTTTTTCCCAGATCGTGTTGAATTCATGAACAATCGAACGAAACTTTGCCATTTGTTACAAAAAAAAAATCATCTTAATAATAAACGATCCCCAAGCTCGTAGTCGCATTGGAATAAACACAAAATGTACACCTTAAGGATGACGAGAATCAATAATAATATTTACAACTCGGAAAAATAACGGAAAAAAAACGTAAACAATTCATCAAACTTTAAAAAAATGCTTCTACATGCAAAAAAAAAAAAATCGCTCAAATTCAACACATTTTCCGCGCGGAAATTGTGCGGAGTTTGTCAATATCGAGGCGTGAATAAAACTCGAGTTATTCGCAAAATATATTTACAAAAGGATTTTTATATTACATTCATACACATTTACAAACAACCATACACACTCGACGTTGTACAGAAAAAAATTACAAATTTGACGATACAAGGACCGGAAATGGTCTACTGTAAAAGCCACTGCAATTTGGCTGCGTAAGGAAAATAATGAGGTAAAAATGGTTCCCGAATTTTGTTTTTTATCGTTACATTTTTAGAAAATGTTTAGAAAAATCAAAAATCGCGTTTTTGATTAGGTTTTTTAATTCGCTCGACGGAATTTTTTAAATATATATATACTGTTTCCGGTCGAGCGAGAAATTTTGATTTTTGTCAATCAAAGTTTCGGATTGGGAAATTGGGAATGAAAAAATACCGAAATTTATACGAAGAAATTAAGCGAAGTCGAAATGCACGAACGTTTTACGAAATCGGTGTTCTTTTATCAGTTTTTTTTTTGTTTTTTTGCAGTTTTGGTAAAAGTTTGGTTTAAAATTTTAATTTGGAGATCAATTACTCGCAAAAATTTCGGAAATGTGGGTGGCATTGGTTGAGTTTTGGAGAATTTGTATTCTTCGAGACTCTAAATTGATGTTAAATTATGTTTTAATTTTGTACGCAATTTTGGAGAATTTTTATATTGGCTGAACTCGCCAGTTTCGATTTTTTAGCGAAAAATTGATTGCCAGCGCAAATCATGATGTTAAAATATGTTTCAAGAAAATATTTTTACTTAATTTTGGAGAATTGTTATCGTGGCTCAACTCGCCAACTCGAAATTGATAATAAATTACTTTTTCCCTAAAAATTCTCCCAAAACTTTGAAATTTTCGTAAGTTTAATCGTATTAAAAGGCTTATTTTGAGAAGTCCACAAAGGTCTAAAAAGTCGGAAAAAAGGTCAAGTTGTTAAGTAAAAAAATGTGTAAATTCAGCGAAACTGATAATGAATACGTTTTTCGGTGGAATTTTTCGCTTAATTTCGCTCGCCGTTTTTAGTCGTTTTTTTGATTTCATACAGATAATTTGTAAATATGCATTTTCTCATTAATAATTAATAATAACGCTCATCAATATAACCAGTTTTTTGCACGGATCGATGCTGTAATAATTATAATTCAACTAAATGTACACGTTTTTAGGAGTATTTATAATGAAATTACATTGACTTTGGGTAATAGTTTTCTTATAATTTCTTGGCACTGATTTAAAAAAAAACAAAAAAAAAACAATCTCATAGTGGCTTCAATTATACATCGGCACAATTGTCGTGGTCAAACTTACTCGAAAGAGTCCTTCCTGCATTTTCTCGGAGAAATTCCTAGTTTAAATTCGCCTCGTTTTTTGTCTTCATCCTCAGCTTTTTCTTCAATTTTTGTCCTTTTTTTTAACGTTTTTTTAATTATTTTTTCCGGACTCGCCAAGCACTCGTTATGTGGTAATTTACGTAAACGCACACGCGTTGGACAAATATTTTGTTTGATTTTTCTCCGAAAATCAATATCTGATCCGACGCTGAAATTGGGCTACGGGAAAAATGAAGTCGTATCTTCATCGCCAAAAAATATATATAAAAATTTGGGGAAAAAAACATTATTATAAATTCGGGAAAAAAAATTATTATAAATTCGAAAAAATCGAAAAAAGAAGATAATTCAATTATCTCGAAATAAAATTAAAATTAAATGAAAAAGGTGCAATGAACATTACTTCAACGTTCCCTATAGTTGCTCCGCATTTTTGTTAGTAAATCTTGTTAATCCGAAATATATATTTTTTTCGTTTACGTTACCCATCGAGTGCTCGCGGTCCTTAATTATTTTTTTTTTCACCAATTTTCTTTGGTTTTTTCTCGCACTTCTCTCGTTTTGGCGAGACTCGAAAAAGCTCCTGGAAAATTTGCGTTTTTTCTACGTCGAAATCGCGGCGTCCAACTTCCACTAATTCCGTCGAAGTTTTCCCCGGATTCTGTCCACGGAGGAGCCGAAGAGGAGGATTTCAGATATTCGGAGAGTAGTTCGGAGACACCGTACGTTTACGTCGCTCGATCGTACCAAATTTGTCGGGGGTTTAGATTCCGATGCTGGAATCTTCCTCCGTCTCGGTGAGTCCCAAAGATTTAATCCTCGAGATTCCGCTCGAAGGTTTGATGATGGCCAAATTTTGCGAAAAACTGGTCGTCGCCTCCTCCTCTTCAATGTCATCTCGCGAGGCGCCAGATGACGATTCAAGCGGTAGTAACGTCGGACTTTTCTGCTAAGGAAATTGAAAAATATGACATTTTTGGGTAAAGTTCGAAAATATGGCAAGTTGGGTTCAATTTTTAAAATCTGACATTTTGGTGAAATTAATTCAAAAATATGATGAGATTTCGGTGAAATTCGAAAATATGACATTTTGATGAAATGCAAAAATATGATTTTAAAATGGGACATGTTTAGTGGAATTTTAAAATGGGACATGTTTAGTGGAATTGGAAAATATATTTTAAAATGGGACATTTTCGGGAAATTCGAAAATATGACATTTTTGGTGAAATTTTGAAATGTTACATTTTTGGGTAAAATTTGAAAATATGGCAAGTTGGGTTCAATTTTTAAAATGTGACATTTTGGTGAAATTAATTCAAAAATATGATAAGATTTCGGTGAAATTCGAAAATATAACACTTTGGTGAAATTAGAAAATGTGTCAATTTTTGGTAGAATTTAAAAATGTGGCATGTTGGGTACAATTTTTAAAACGTGACAGTTTAATGAAATTAAAAAATACGATGCGATTTGTGATATTTGTGTAATTCGAAAATGTGATAATTTTTGGTAAAACTCGAACATACGACACTTTGGTAAAATTTAAAAAAATATACACATGTATGACGTTACTGATATTGTTATTTTCATTCAGTGGTGCCGAATGGACAATAAATCATCGCTAAATATTTAAAGTGATAAGGCGGTGATAAGAAGAATATCGCATTCATTAATTTTCCAAATTGCTAAAACTATTTTTTTTACCAATTATTTTATTTTTATTCAGCTCAACCGAACGAAATAAATAGTGATTTTAGAAGAATCTGGCACTAATTTTAAAATTCGATACGAGCCATGACTCGCGTTTAAAAAGCACTTGGGATAATCCGTTTTAGCATGTCATATCAATCAGTTTCATTCAATACTACTAACTTGGCTTTTTAAGCCAATGTTCAATTGGCTTTTTGTTTTTTATTTCCTTACATTGGCATTTGGTCGCTGGAGTGGTGCCATTTGAACGGTGTCTCCATTGGAAATTATGTTTTCGAGGGCTTCTCCGGACAGTCGTCGTCTTCGTCTCGCCGATACTTTCGTCTTTTTCTTTCGCATTTTTCTTTTTTTTCTAAAAGTATAAACGGCGAGAATCTGGTTAAATGCACGAAAATCAGACATCAATAACGCCCGCTCTGGTCGATAGATAAGCGGTGGGGTGATACAGAGATGACTTTTACTATACTACAGTACTATTAGTTTCTGGAGAGTTAGTGAAATAAGATACTATAGAAGCGGCAAAGACGAGATTAGCGGTTTAAGTAAAGAAAAGAAGCAGTTTACCGTTGAACACAAAATCCAACGTCATAAGTTGGTAACTTAGTTCGATAAATTTATCAACTGTAGCCGTGGGTTTCTTACTGTTCGTTATCTAGTCATATACTCTATTTGAAACTAACTTGTAGGTAAATTGTATAGTGGAAAATTTGCGGGAAATAAAACTGCAGTTTGTATATTATATAACTACTTGTGCAGCAGTTTAACCACGATATATACATCTGAAGTTCAGCTAAGTGTAATAATGATTTTTTTTATTGACAGCGCTGACAATTGGGATGCATAGTGTGCCCCTCGGAATTACCAGACGTGGTCAAAAGTAAAGAAGTTTATGAACATTAGCAGGCAGGAGGATGTCGTTGGGACAACTTTATGGACATCAGCAGTTTGGATGATGTCATTGGGAGAACTTGTATGAACATTGTCAGTCAGAATGATGTTGTCGGGACAACTTTATGGACATCAGCAGTCAAGGTGATGTCGTTGGGAAAACTTCATGAACGTCAGCAGTTTGGATGATGTCATTGGGAGAACTTGTATGAACATTGTCAGTCAGAATGATGTCGTCGGGACAACTTTATGAACATCAGCAGTCAGGATGATGTCATTGGGACATCTTTGTGAACATCAGCACTCAGGATGATGTTGTTGGGACAACTTTACGAACATCAGCCGTTAGGAGGATGTCATTGGGATCGTTTTATGAACATTGCAAAACACCGTCAGTCAGGATCGTGTCATCAGGATGGATAATGTCATTGGGCAGCGTTCCAGGACATCGTCAGTCAGGATACATCTAGCGCAGCCATGGAATTTACGGTAGGAAAACAAAAATTACCTAAAATTTTAATTATTGTTTAGGAGTGTCTTGGATGGAAAATGTAATCGATCTACGAGTTTACGAACATCGTCATTCGGGTTAGTGCCATCGAAGAAACATCGACTGATGATGACCTAGCCTCAAAAAAGGGGAATTTTAAAGGTCGTTAACGACAAAAATGTTCCAGTGACCTTACCTAGAATTAATAAAACCAAAAACTGAAAGTTGAGGTCAGAAGAATCGAGAAATGGTAAAAAGGGAATAACGAAACTAGTAACTGACGGTATTGTAATGGGTTGAAAAGAAGGAGGGGGGGATCTGAAAGAATAGAACCGGAAAGGCTTATTTGTACATTGACACAAAGAAGCCGACTGATATTATATAAGGAGGTTAACAATCGTCATTCCCATTGCGGGGAGAACCGAAAAAAATTACACCTTAAAAAGTGGAACGAATGAAATATGGGGGGAAAAATATACAAAAAAAAAGATGGGATTTTCGGTGATTTGCCGAAACGGAATTTAAAGTTTAACTACCTAATAAAAGTACTGTTTTTAGGTTACGTTTTTATTGATTTGTGGAAATTAGGCCGTAATTAGAGGATACTAATTACGGCGCGGGATTAACGGGACCCTAAGGGCTAACTAAGCGAACGTTAGAAAGTAAAGTTGCCTTTTTTATTTTTGTGAAAATCTGGATTTTGATGATGGGAAGGAGCTCCCTAAGCAAACACTTGTTAAAAAACGCGTGTTTGGACACGTGGCTCGTGCTAATCGGTTGAATACTTTTGAATGTTCTTTTAGTACGAACTATTAGCCTATAGCTAATT
Organism: Ommatoiulus sabulosus; assembly: GCA_034697705.1. NCBI lineage: Eukaryota > Metazoa > Arthropoda > Diplopoda > Julida > Julidae > Ommatoiulus > Ommatoiulus sabulosus. The sequence continues at coordinate 13,169 of JAQGAO010005519.1, forward strand.
AATTATACGAATGAGCGCGCTTAATAATGTATGCTAAGAAATATACTAAACAATTTCCGTAAGTGAAAACTTATAACCGTGAACTGCGTAAATTGCTGACGTTATTAGTAGTAGTATAGCAAATGCCTCTTCTGGGCCAAAATGCTATGCCTCTTCTGGGCCAAATTACTATGCCACTTCTGGGCCAAAATACTATGCCACTTTTAAGCGAAAATTTTTCGAAAATATACTTTGGAATAACTGAATGAAGTGCAACTTTAAAATAAGATTTTGGCAAAAAAAAACCATTTTTATTATTACATTTTCATAGTTGATGGAGCATTC
>JAQGAO010005520.1:0-13489 GCA_034697705.1 Ommatoiulus sabulosus
TTCTCGTCTCGCTCTCAATGAGTCCCAATTTAAAGAGTGCAGCATCTCTGTCACACTTGCCGAAGCATAAAACTTGCCGAGCATAAAACATGTTTTTGCTGATCATCAACGACAGTGGCTTTGGTAGGCCTCACATGTTTCCTTGTGTAAAAATGTGATGATTCAGGGTTCCACATTCCATGTTCTGCATACACTGTAGATGCAGCACCATTTGTTCATGATCATTAACCCTAGTGCGCAAAGCTCGTACAAATGGACTTAGAAATGAACTGGCTCCTTCAATTCAAGTCATTAGGCGTTAATGACGTTAATGCAAGGAAAATGTACATGTAAGGTTACTTATATGAGTATGTGTCACCCTATCTAGCTGGCATTGAGGATACACTGAAATTATTAAATCATGAATCTTCACTAGTCTGTTTTTTTTGTCGAGCTAAATTGATCTATTAGCCAATACAGCAAGTATGTCAGGCCCTGGTATAGAGAATTAGAGAAATCGCCATACTTGGTCATAAACCAAAACCGCAAAAAAAGTATGGAAACTATGAAAATTGCTGTTTTCCGGAAAAATAAATGGTGGAGATCTTTCGAAGTACATTTATAATAACACTTACAAGTACATGGATTATACGTAACAACAACCAGAAGTTTTTAAAAATAAATAAGTTAATTTAGAATTAATAAAACCGAAAATTCCATGTGTATATCGCCAAAATTATTTTACTATCGTTGTAACCAGCTGTTATGAGTTTGCTGAGTGGATTTAAACCCATAGTAATGATCGATGATGCACATTTGCGTGCTGCAACCCGTCTTTAGTATGGAATTTAGGAAGGAATTTCTCATTGAGAGCTACATTACATGTACCTGTGTTTCTCATGCCATTTCATTTCGTAACCATGGTTACGTTATCTTCATGCAACTGAAATGCTCTACTCCCTCTAAGCTAGCACGCAGCTTTCCCACAATGATAATTGGAGATCATGCATAACAATGTTCTAAATGCAACGCCCGGTTGTCGGTAAAGGTTGCCAGGTTTCTGTGATGGATAAAACTCAAGTATTCAATGTGTTTTCAGGAAACGTTGGCATTACCTGCATTTTTGTCCCGAGTGAAACTACCTGTTGATATGCACGTACACTGTACTGTATACGAGTTAAAAATCAATCGGGAACATTTTCTCATTATTTTCTCCAACTTTACTCGGTATACCTAGAAATTACATTGTTTTGTAAATTACCGTTTACCAAATTTTACCCTAGCTTCCTGGAATATATATCCCAAAATCAAATTAATTTTTTTATTATTTTCCGATTTTTCCTGTAGGCTAATACAAATTCCCATGCATTTTTGCATTACCGGAACTGTACCTCACGTTTTTCTCGAATAACCAGACATTTTTGATTCATCTTTATACTGTACATTTCAAGCATTCCACATTTATTGTTTTTCAGGGGCTTCCCTGCCCTCGTGTGGGCGCTTTATGGCCTAAGTTGCCTTTGCGCCCTAAAACAACCATCCAAACAAACAAACATTTGTTTTAAATCCCATAGAACAGAATAATGAACGTGTTAGCACTTAGCACAGTATAGGTTTATCAACATTGCAGTTTCCTGAAGATTAATTTTTTATTTAAATTTCTGTAAATTTTTTCATTGTTTCGTCCAAGTTCCCGAAATTTCGAAAAACTTGTTTTCTACATTATTATACATTTTTAGAGTTTCACTCGCGTGAAGAAATCTTTCTAGACTTCACTTTTTTTTTCTGTAAATCACCGTCATATCACTATAGATGCCAGTCGCGACTCCTTGCATATTATCCTTAATACCGAATCATATTTGGGCAAATTCCTCGAACCCATACATGTAGCTGAAATTTGGGAAATCGACGTAGGAGTGATCCAGCGTATTGTGTGTGCTGTAGATTCAGCTGGATTCCTATTTTCAAGGTATTGTACAAATGCGGTTCCCCACTTGTCATCGCTGCTCGTGCATGCCAGCAAATTTATGCCGAGTTTCTATAACGAAACCAGACGCTCTTAACAATTAATATTTGGCAAAGGCCAGATGTTCCACGTATGCCAATTGTTCCTAATAGGACTATAAAAATCAGAAAAAAATTCGCATTTGTGAAAAATTTTGCGGTAACTACGGTACGCAGTTAACTAACGATGCGAAATACACTTCACGTTAATTGGCCTTCATTTTTGAGTTTTATTGAACTGTATTCTTCGAAATGGGTGCATTTTTGAATTAAACTCATTGTACTCCCTGATCTACATGTAGGTATACTATAGTGGTTCTGTACCGCGGTGATATAAAAATCTCGCGTTGCACTCATGGCGAGGGTGGGACAACCTTTGCAGACCGAGAATTTCCCTCAGTAATGTATTAAAACGCCCACTCGTGATTCACATCGTGTGATGTTCTGCAGAGCAATAAGCCTCTGCCCACGTGTTGCCATTTTCTGCTTTTTCCAGTCATAAATAATTTACTGCACATGCATGCGAAATGAATGCATTACGTGAGTTGATCATGCTGTTTGGTGATGACATCGTCATATATAGTTTGCATTCGGATAGCTTTGGCTTAGGCCGAATGTTAATTTTCCGGGGGCTGATAGGTGCGTGTATTATGCTTTTGAATTTTGTAGGATTTTAATCCCTGTTGAATTTTGACACATGCGTGCAATCAGCGGGGATGTGCGTAAAAAAAATTGCCAACATCACTTTGTTTGCAACTGAATGGCTTCATCGGTAGCGATAAGCAGTGTGAAATTTGAAAGCAAAATTTGTAAAAATGTTACGCTTATTGAACAAAGACATGCAAAATCGATGAAATCATCATTGTACTCAGTCGTACGTTATATACTACTTTGACATTTGATAGCAATTTATAAACAATTCTCTCGAAAATGCGCCAGTATTATACATGTGCAAGTTTAATTCCTCTACAGTACTTGGAAGCCAGTGCCTGCTATAGAATGCGCATCCTACACTAGCTTTGTGGCTGTACAGTAATTAGGTTGTACGTGTATTTTTCATGAAAACTAACAATTGGTCTATCGTGGTTATTTTTTTTCCAAGTATCAATACATTTACTAAGTTTTGAAAATAGAGGGTTTCTTTTTAAATTTAGGCCTAATATATGATTTTGAGCCAACGCAAGATAATGGTATGATGTCCATTCCAATTTACATTCTCTGTAGTTTTGATTTCTGTTCATAATGTCACTGACTCACTGCAGTCTGTCTTTTTGTTGAGTCCTATGCGTAGAATTCAGTACACGACTAACTGAACTAACTAACTATATTTGATGAAAATTACTGTGATTTGAAATAAATTTCAAATTTCATTGGCGTTTTTGATATATTTCGTTCCAATAAAAAGTTACCTATGAAATGGAAAATAAATATTTTACATTTATTTTTGGCATATTCATTTTTTTAAAAAAAAAGTTAAATTCCATCGCGTGTATAGGGAAAACTCGACTACTTTCTTGAATATTGAATTTGCCGACATGGAGAGTGTATTGTCAAAGCATCGCCGCACTTGAACGTCTTCGAGTTTTCAGGAACCCTTATGGCCTTATCCATACCGAGTTATACAATTTCAGACTTGGCATTTATTGCCTTTTTGGCAGACGAACAATCGTAAGATAACAACCTTGGCGACAGCGTATAATAGGCTTAGTTCATCAACTGGCCAAATTAATTAAAATGAGTATACTAATAACCTTAATTGAATACTTCTGGTGTCATTAGCGAGGTTTTAATGCCAACGCGAAATTAAACGTGCTGATGCAGTAATAGCATTACATGTAGTTGGCTCAGTTTTCCCTAAAACGTCGAAACCCTATATCTACAGTATGTCTTTATGGACAGATATTTACAGCAAATTGCAAATGTATTGAAAGGCAGGAAATCCTCTTTCAGTTGGATTTGATAGCGCATCTTTTCCGATATACATGTACATGTAGTCATAATAACAGCCGTCCAAGCTGCCCGATTAGACTTAGGCCTGAAACTTGATATTAAAAAAAAATTCAAAATCGACATGTTTATAGAAGCTCGATTCGTGGCTTTTGACTGCAGTGCCACTGAGATCAAGGCCAGATGCTTTATTCGCATTAAAATACCGCATTACTTTTTGCCATTTGTGTCGCATTCAGACATGAAACGTAGACCGAAAAAAACCGGCCATTAATTTTAATCACTGATGAGGTTGAAAACTGCCAACTTCATGTTTTACTACTGCATGATCGAGTTGAAACGTTTCAAATCTGCAGGATTAGTAGCATAAATAAAATCGAATTGTTACAAATAGATTACTGAACAGCTTAAAAGTGCAATAAAATAATTTTAATGTACAGTAGGTATATCATGAAACTTGTATGATAAATGAAAACATTGTTATAGAATGTACTATTTTTGCCAAATGCCAAAATCTACAAGTGTATAAATACCAATAGCTACATGTATGCCTATAGGTTCATCAAGAAAAAGCTTCGCTAGTATATACTTGTACATGTACATGTAACTGTACTAATTAAAAAAAGTGAAACATCTGTCGTTTCAAGAAATGCATTACTGTTTGGTCATCATGCAATGTTAATGTCGATAATTTCTATGGTAATTTTGTTTTCGATAATAATCACTAGCAACTTAAATTTACTTGTATACAGATGTTTTTTATTCAGCCAAATTTTGCCTTCTCCTTTCCCCCCCCCCCTCCAAAAAAAATACAAAAAAAAAATACAAAAATAAATTAAAACCAAGTTTCGTTTAGCCTTCCATTTCTCGAATCCTGCTGCTCGGTAAGATGCTCTGATGCAGTGTTGAAATTTAATTAGACGAAAATGGATTTCTATTCCACCCAAGGACACTCCGTAATTTGCATGGAACATTCTGAAATGTTTTTTTCCTCGACCATGGAAATGAAATATCGATCCTGAACACAGCCGGAACCAAATGGTAAATTATGCATGCTATCATCACCAGTTGATTTATATGTAATTTGTATCAATTACATTCAGATTTAACAGAAAATCGGAATGTTATTATCTGGCATTGTTATGCTCATGTAGGCCTACTTATGAGTTGTTATTAGGAAACACTTTCCTTTTCCACACTTTCATCAATTTTTAGGTATTAAAAAAGTGTTGTCCTTTTCCTCATTAATTTATAAATCGTTATACCAGCATTTCGAAACGCTGCAGCTACTATGTATCCTAGCTATCTCGTTATTCCCTGTAAGCGAGACGTCCTATAGTTGGACAGCATTTTAAATGTCTGATTATTACTTAGTCTGAGAACAGTTTGGACTTTAAAATTAATTGCCTCGAAGTTCCAGCTTGATATATGTAATGATCTGAACTTAACATTTTTACTAGACATTCAAGGTTGTTTTTCATCATCATTATGACGTTATCTTTAAAAAAACCATTCTTTTCCTACACAAGATGTGATCTGGCACATTTATGCTTTACTTAAAATTTCGAAATGCCGTTTTAGGAGGTGATTTGCAAACATCAATTGACAGAATTTGTGGAAACTCGAACCATGGAGGGGATTTAATTTCTCAAACCTTTATTTTTGGATTAATGTATTATCTAATTCTATTTCTCCTTGTTGCGAATCTTGAATAAACTCATCTGGAACACAGTCTAAACTTAGTTGGAACATAATATAGCATTCGTTATATATTAGGTAATATTTTATTAAAGTTTTAAGAACGAAACTGAAGCACGCATTACGAGTATACTGCTATAGGCTGGCGTTCGGGTAAAAATAAATATAAACCTATTTCTTATCGGTAGTCTTGCGAATAACAAAACATTTTTTTATATATCTAGCCCCGTTTCATTTTTACATTGCTATATTTAGGACAAGTCTTCATTTTAAAGTCTTTTTTTGCTATTCGCTGTACATATACAAAATACTGAATGGCATTTAACTTTTGGCCCAGGGTGTTAAATTTCAAAATCATTGGCAGTAGGCTTTTACAGTACATGTACGCTTATTGATGAAACTGAAGACAATAATCGTATACTTTGGAAAAATAGGGTACGGATGAAACTCTGCACGCAAGAAGTCATTCAATTCAACTCAGTACCCTACAGTCAGCAACTAAATGCCATATGGTAGGGAAGTCGAGCCCATTTTCAGGGGCACCCACTACCAACCAACCAACCATTTTCAGGGATGTTCGACTTAAACATCATTGTAAAATTGAACTTGAATTAAATTTAAACTATCGCCAGGAAGGTTATTCCATCGTCTAATCGCGTACGTGGAAAAAGAAAGACCAATAGTAAGTATCCGTATTAGCACGGAGCTCAGTCAGGGGTTTATTTGATTATGCCTACTTCTACAGTGGTTGTTAGGCATGAAGATATGGGACACAAGATGCGAGTTAGAAGGTTGATTGAAACTTTTAAATAAGCCCATAGATAAATTTTCTCGTCTTGCTCTCAATGAATCCCAATGTTTGCCACCACCACCAGCACGACCTGAGGGAGCGGGGGATCATCGATATGAAGTATTGCCCGACCGGAGAGATGCCTGCGGACATCTTCACAACGCCACTGGGGAAGGATTCCTTCAAGAAGTGCAGGAATGCCATCGGCCTACGAGAATAGGCCCGGACGCGGAGCCAAGTGCCCGGAGAGGGCATAGCGCAGACGCCTGTCGAGAAGGAATGTTGACATGGTGATGACCAACATCTTTCCAGGCGGAGGTAGACATGAAGAGGTGTGTGATGATGCACCTGGGTGGCTTATGGATACCCCACTCATCTGGAGGCAGGGAACTTGTTTTTCCCTGGTTCTACCTTCTTCTTCTGCTCTGATTTCGAACAGGTTGGACGTGTAGCATGCTTGCTTACGTCGCCATTTGTTTTTGCAGTAAGAATAAAGTTCCGTTAAATTAATTACTTCACTCGTTGATTTATTCATCACCTTTGAAACTGTTTCCATCTTAAACTAGATGGCGCTGACGTCCGAAAAGGTGTATTTTACAAGAGGGTGTCCTCATGTGTGACAAATTAAATTTTAAACTAGTCCAATGTTCTCCTTTCTTTCAGGATTTTCGAGTCATCAACCCTTTATTTCATTGTTATGGCTACCCGACATACCTGTATATGACCTCATTCTGACCTGAAAAAATTCACTTTTCGGTATGTCAAAAGGGGTCAAACAGCCAAAAATAGAACATTTTCGAAAAAAACGGTCTGTACAATTCTCAAGGCACCAGCCTACATTTAAATTTAATGTCATGGCAACCCGAAATATGTGACTCTATTCTGATCACAAAAATCAACTTTTCGGTGGGTCACGATGGGACAATTTACAAATGTAAAAATATTTTTTTACAGTTTGTACTGCAATTTTGATGAATTAAAATAATACATGCATATTATGTTTAATACATACTATACAAAAAATTTCAACTTTTGCAAAATGTCCCATGATTTATGTTACACTTTAAACATATTGAAGGTATACGAGCGATGAATCTGAAATGTTTATGTTAGAAATTTTAAAATTGTAATGTGAAGCTAGCAGTTCGGATATTAAACTAATAATGATTGCACCATTTTTTAATAAAGGACCTGAAAATGGGCAAGTTTGTTTAGGGGTGGGAATGAGGATCGAGGAGCAGAACAGCATTGGCTAATTGGCATATAATATACTAAAAGGTATAAGCTGAAAGGTCGGATCATTTATCGATCATGGATCGTTTAACTTTGAATCGATATCTTTGCGAACATAATCATACCAATCTGGTTTCTGTAGATCGAGATATTTCACAATTTTTTGAAACGTTTCAGTCAAGATTTTGAACCTTTAATTGCTAGTACATGTACATCATTTAATGCGTGTTGTGCTGTTATAAAGTCTTAAAATTGCATCTTGTGTAATTACATTCAATTCAGAACGATATACCAAATGCATTAACATATCACTTGGTAGTGGGATTAAAGTTCACATGCCCAAGATTATCAGATTTTTACAGGTCCACAAAAGATTTATATACATACCCACATCTAAATAAAAATACCTTGTGATATATTTAAAATACGTTTTTTTAAGGCAAAATAGATTTACAATGTATTTACAATAATATATTTTTTACAATATATAAATTTACATTTCTTTAAATGTTTTGTAAAATATATTTGTGGATGTTCCAAATACATATTTTGAATAACTTTTCAAATATATTTTTAAATTGAAAATACATTTCTGTTTTTTAAAAATGAATTTTAAAATACATTTATTATTACAATAATACATTTCTAAAAATATATTTCTAAAGCTTTTTTTTATGTGGGTATTCATCGGTCAACAACACGTATGTTTCCGCCGCTTCATAATATATGTGAAAAAAAAGATGGGACCACTGCGATAAATCACATTGTGCGCGAATTGTGAAATCTACTATTTGGTGCTATTAGAATTATATATACATATATGAGGAAAAACATCACTGATTAATGTTCCGCAGAATTCGGAAGAAACAATACATAATTAACGAGGATTCCTAGACCTAGCTTGTAAACATTAAAAAGTCATAGAAATTGAACATATGTCAGAAATCGTTATGGAAAAACGGCTAATTTTGTAAAAGTCAGAGAACTGCAAGTATTCACGTTGTTACAATCCAAATTTAATGTTTTCACGTAATTAGCTCAAAAAACGTTTACCAATTTCAGATGATACATTTTAACATTTTTAGAACAGATTTCGAGAACATATTTGAAAAATTCTTAACAATTTTAGAGTTCAAATTTTCTACATTTTCACAATACGAAATTGTCATAAGTTAATATAAAAAAAATATTGAATGTTGTCCTTTGTTGATTTTGTAAATTTATGGATAACATTTACATACATTAATTTTTGATATTGTCATCGGTCAGGGAAATTTGTTTAAAAACTTGAAAAGGTCAATTATCTGCACTTTCTTTGACATAATTGCACAAATAATAAGCTAAATATTTGTGATTTAAATTAAATGAAGAAGAAAAACATGTTCAATGTGCTAACAATCAAGTATATTTTTTGGTTTTATGACGGTAATTTAACACATAAAATAATTGGGTCTTCATTTCCATTCAATGTCTTCAACTAAAATGCAGAAACAGGCAGAAGTCTTCAATGCGGCTGTCAGAATGGACCGCTGGACTTCGAATAAAATACTTGAACGTAATTTAAGAAGTCAACATTGATTAGAACAAGCTGTAAAGATATAAAAGCAAGTGTTTTTTGTGTGAAATTACTTCATTTTAACCATTTAACAGTAAATTCGATACTGACTGTGAGTTATGTTAAATCGTATAATTCTGTACATCCACCGATAGTCAGTCCGCAATTAAGTAGTTGGGAGATGGATATGTATTAATCGAAAATAAAAGGACTAAATTTAAAGATGAGACCAAATTATAAAATTAAACGTATCCATTTTATACAGCGTGAATAAAAAGTCGGTTCCCCCACCGCAAAAGTTTATTAACGGGGGACAAAATGAAAATTCTGTTAAAGGGAACATATAGGAATCAGGAAGTGCGCAATTTAATGGTGCAACAATATGTGACCATTGACCACGTTTTCGAGGTATTTTAGACAGGAAGTACTTGAAGGATGCAAAATAGACCAATAGTGTGATTTTGAAAGTTGTAGAGGGGGTTGCTTTCAGTCTAAAAATGCTTCATTTAGTATTAAAATGCCTTTCGGTAAATGTATGTCACGTTTCTTGTGATGGACGAAAATGCACTCCTGGTCAAGAGGCTTTCGGTCCTTGACATGGACCGAATTGCTAGATTACGAGTCCATGTTGCCACATGTGCAAGAGGTGGCATTGAAAATGACGAATTTGACGACATAGTTGATCTTTAGATCACCAAACATTACAAAATCTCCGAAAATGTCTAGTTTCTTGTCAAAAGGCCATGTAAAGGTCAAGGGTAAATATGGTTTAACCAGGAAGGCTAATTTAATGCTGAAAACTGCTACAGGGTACAAAAATGCCCAAACTGACAACTCATGTATGTTGTCCAAGCAGATTATAAAATCGACACTGCACATGCGTCAACCGGGAATCTTGATGAGCGAAATTCTGAATGTTCGCTGATCAGGCCCAATCTATGGCATATTGCACTGGCTGCTCTGAAGTAAGAGGAGTAGAGTGCCCGACACAACATCAGAAAACCTTTTGATGCGTCAGATTGCACCATTTCTTGAAGCCATTGTGAAGCCACTACTGTGCGCTGCCATATTAGCTACGTACTCCACCTACTCAACCACCAAAAGTGAAGTATAGGCAGAGCACCCCGAGAGAAAGTGGAGCAGCGAAGGAAACACGCCACTCTTTACACCTGATGCTCCATTTTCCCAGTGAAATGTAAAAATCACTCTGAGAGCACTCCAGAGCACCTCAGGGTGAAATACGCTATTAATCTATGGATTGATGAAATACATTTATAGATATTTACATGTAAATGATGTAATTTTTTACTGTTTTTCTGATAGTCTAATGAACTATATTGATTTGATTTCTTGGATATCATATACTTACAGAAAGCAATGTCAGGTCGTATAATTCAGTTATTCCGCCAAGAGTCAGTTGGCAGGGAAAGTGTTTGTACGTGGAGATATAGTGAAGTTGGTTTAGACGTTTCTGATCAAAAATAAAGAGATAATCAGGTTTTAGTCTTCAGTGCAACATTCCTTGTAGTTTTGAGAAGATTTCCTGTCAGTACAAGTACTGTATAACCGCATTTATATCTGTTTCAAACATCCTAGGCACATAAGGTCTAGAGCTTAGCAAATTTACTCCAATACACAATAAAAAAGATCTGGGATGTTCACTATTTTGGCAAGCTTTACACATTTTAAAAAATCCTAAAATCATTTGGTATCATTCTTGGTACCGATTATTAATTCTTACTCACCACAAGAGTGCCATTGTCCATTGTCCAGTTTGACTCATTTTCAAAGACTGTATTCTGAAAAGCCAGCGAGGATCTCATCTGTTTTTTTTTAAAAAAATGATAACGTATTCGATCTTAACATAAGAAAAAGCACGTCAAATATATTTTGTATTACATTGAAATGCAACTTACCGTTTTTCCTAAACGATTTGATGCAATTGGTATGGCTATTAATAATGCAAATAAAGCGTTCTCGTCGAAATTTAAAACCAGGGTTATAATGGTGTCTAAAATCACTTTTTTAACCCGTCGAAACTTTAACTTCGACTTAGGCCTAAACAGAGAAACGTATGGCCAAAACATACGCGTGTATAACTCCAACAGATTCAAGTATATTACCAATGTCGTGTAAAAGCATAGCAAAAGCAAAAACGAAAATATAGAATCCAGCATCTTATTCAACTTGGCCACTAAAATATGCAGTTCAATAGCCTTTTCTACCGTGCTCTGTTCCTGTTCAACAATATTAGCCAGATGTAATTGCAAAATTAAGAGAAACACAAGTGGCAGCAAAATGAAGTGATATTTGACAGTGTATCTATAACAAAAATACATTACCACTTCAGAATATGCAAAATTTAAGTATCTTACAAAGGCAGATCTATCAGCAAGAACTCTTTCTAGATCTTGCTTAGCATATCGAGCAGTTTTTACAAAATAATAAACTTCAATAACAAACTGGATAATGATGCAGAAGAAAAAAGACACTCTCGCAAAGATTGTCAAAAATTTGGATGGTCTCTTTGCCAAGGTTAAGCTGGACAATTCTGAACGAAATTTTTGGATGGCGAGATTACGATTCATGCAGAAATACAGAATTTCGAACATGGCATAAGGCAGGATCACAAGCATAAGATCCAAAATGGAATAAGCATAAATGTATTCATTGCTGTTCACCAACGTAATAATGACTATGATCGGATTAAATATCGCGAACCTGCATTTTCCCCCAAAGTGCAAGAGTTTGGACAGAAATCGAATTTTAACATTACTGGGATAAACATTCATTCCCATTAAGTTAAAGACGAAAAAGTATGGCTCTAAAATATCGCTGATGCTGGACATTTTGGATTTTGCTGGACTTTGCCTGGATTCTGGTGTATATACATATACTTTCATTGTTGTTTTGGCAACTGGATTGGGATGGTACGATAAGACGGCTTTTATAGTCTGAAACAAATGATCGACTTTTCATCGTTAATATGTTTACTTTTTTCGTTAAACAAATTTCAGCTCAAATGACTTGGTATATTATTATTGTGGTTAGCACTTGGTCGATATTTTGGCAGTTGCCCTGACGTCTGGACTGTTATGAATCCCCATAGTAACCAACATGCAGCCAGGTACAAATGGCCTATCTGTTTTTAATGCATGGGCATGGAGGCCCAAAATGGCGGAGAACTGGGTGGCTGGCTCATTTCTACTTACATCAGTAGGCAGGGTCATCTAACATGTCGAAAACTATAATAAACTTAAAAATTTTGGCAAATACCAATATTGAAAACATGGAAAATTTGGCGAAAATTCCGAACTATGTATGACAAATTTAACATTTAAAATGAGAAAAAGTTTGGAAAACTAATCAATGGAATTGTTTTAAAATCATTAAAGGACCCTCATTTTTACTATTTCAGGGATCATTATGTGATCGGCGGACTGAAGCTGCATTTTAATCCACTTAAATTGAATAATGGTGGATCCGCCACTGATAATTTTGTAAAAAATGCTCATAAACTGGCAACAATAAAAATTTAATAATTACAAAAACTCTTAATTTGAATACATATTGTCAATGTTTTTACCAATTACTCTAAATATCAGATATGAAATTGAAAGCGTAGTAGAATTTCGTAGATGTTGGCATTAATATTCTGGATTTGAGGCTATCCTGGCTGTCTTGGTAAATTGATTTTAAAATGTTTACATAAACCTAGCTCTTCCATGAAACAGAAATTAAGCGCAATATTAAGGTAGTTATGGTTACCATCCAGTCGATATTTTTTGACACTAACACATTAACTAGAAGATTCTCAAGATCTGGTAAAGTCGTGTAAATTTAACGTATTAATGTTGTCACAATCCAAAATTAATGCCTTAGTTCCAATTTGCAAACTTTTTTAATATTTCCAATACATATTTGCACAATTTCAACAACTTCCTGGGACATATTTGCAAAAATTTTCAATAGTTTCCGAGGACATACTAGCAAAATTTTACACGTCGTTCGAGTATACAAATTTGCCACATTTTGAAAAGTTTTCGAGAACAGATTTAAATAAGTTTTCTTCAAAATATCATAGGAAAAATAGTTAACATTTTAAAAAATTTCTTAGGATATTTTTGTGAAGTTTTCAAAATTTTCCTATATGCTAATTTCTAAATGGTGAATTTATGGTAAATTGTAGAAAATATCGACTCTAGATACCACCTGATCGGTTTTTTCTGGAATTGTTTCGTATACTTAATGTAACAATCGTTTTAGGCAGATTAAGAAAACCC
>JAQGAO010005521.1:0-13488 GCA_034697705.1 Ommatoiulus sabulosus
ACTTTTTTGGTTTTGTGGTTTTTTACTACATTTATTACAGTCTACATGTATAAGTACAGTGTACATGTTCATTATTTGAATGTAATTCACGCATTCTTTGTATAGTGACCACCTGTGTACTGCGACCAACATAGCATTTTTTTGGTGGTCACTCTTAACAGGTTTTACTGTATTTTTAACTTCGATTGAAAATTTGTATACGCCTTGTGGCAAGGATAGAAACTATCAACAATAACGTAAGTTTTAATATCGTAGCCTTTCAAAAATAATTAAAATACCTATGCGATCTTGCATTTTTCTGACAACCACTATAAAATTTCCAAACATTGCTAAATTCACATGGAATACGACAAACACGGGTTTTCTTACGTTTTTTCGACTTACTTCCATGGGAATTTATTGCATAATTTGGAATACATTCAGAATACAGTTTAAAGAAATATACCTAAAACTAATACAGTTCAAGATACACTTGCTCAAACAAATCTTAAAATTAACCAATATTTTTTCGAAACAAAATGTATTAAAAATGAAATGTTTTTCGAATGTTGCAATAATTCGGACACATCGTAGAATAAAGTTTCCATTTGTAAAACTTCGAAATAATCCGGGTATTACCAGAGCTTAAAATCAGATATCAACTTCCTTTACTTCCAAAACCAATTCTCGGTAAACGCTTATTTTTTCCGTGTTATTTAATATTTAATAACTGTCGTTTTAATTTCTACAGGCATTCTCAAAGCTGCTTAGAAAGCTAAAAGTTCATTAAAAAAAGTTTCAAATTTAGAGGCGTTGGTCTGCGAAGATGAGCTTCTTGAATTTCTACAAATTCGGAGCATTTTTTATTCTTAGCATTGTCATTGGCGAAATAACATCTACGCATCGAGGTATGTTTTAAAGTTTTTTGTAATTTATAGGTAAAGTTAAAAAAACAGTTCGGGCCTACACAAACCTGCTTAGCATTTTTATACTATTCAGGACTTCTAGATATTTGCATAAAATTTTGCAACTATCTACTTTTCATCACAACATACGTCAGAGTTGGGCACAGTTATAACTAAATAACTATTCGTTATTTGTTGCGGATATAACTAACAACTAAAACTGCTTAGTTGTTAATCACTAGTACGCAAATAATTTGTATAACTTTTTATTTGGAGCTTATTTTTCAATAATAATATTTCAATAATAAATTAGTTTATTTTTTTGCTTTTTTTGGTTACCTGAAGTCCATAACGGACGTACATATATTTCGAGTATTCTTAAGGTCGACAAAATATTTTGGGTCTAAAATACTGACACTGTTATCAATTTTATGAATACGAAATATTCAGTATATCGTATCGTTTTCTTCTTCTAAAATGATATGCATTCAAAGATAATCTTTCCTTATAAATTACTAATTGCGAAAATTTCGTCCGACGAACAAGTATTAAGATAGTTTTTAATATTATGCTTCAAATAAAAACGTAATTGTGATCAATTACCTTTGATGTTTACCTTCTAAGGTAAACTTCATAGGTAATTTATCAAAGTTATTTCTAATATGCAGAACTTCAGCTCAATAAAAAAAATGAAAAATAAAACAGCTAGAAAACTAAAGCATTTTGATAATATCAAGAAAGTATATCATATTTTATTTTATTAAAATCAATATTTTTAAATATGGTGTATATTTTCAATGCATGGAATTGTATCGTTGTTTTACTTTGCAGGACTTAGAACCTTATTTTAAAAGTTTTATTAAAAAATGACACTTTTTAATTTACAAATACACGAATATTAAAAAACAAAACGTTTAGATAGAAATAAAAAAAAATCAATGCATATTTTTAGGATAAAATTTTAAAATGTCTTAAAAAATAATAGAACAAATCAGGACGAGTATTGCTTTAACAAAGCAAACTCAATCTTAAAGTTGTGAACCTTTCTTAAAATGTTAACGTATACAGGCCAACCTCGTTAAGACAAATCAAATGGGACGTCAAAATCGGTTCGTTAAAACAGTAGTTCGTATTCTCAGAAAAAAAACTTGACTTCAACGATAAGAACTAAATTTAATCAAAGGTTAGATGAAATCCTGCCCCAAGAATATATGAAGATAAAGGTGCTACAGTACTGCTTTTAACGGTGAAATCCTCGTTATAACGTATCTTTTTCATATTGTTCAAAGTTCATTTTAACGTTCGTTTTTATTTTGCAAACCAATTTATAGAAGAAAAAAAACATTTTAAATTAAATGAAAATGTTTCACATAGATCCATTTGGTTTCCATGATAGCTGGAAATCCTTATCCCGCAATTTCTAATAGAATGAATTTTTTTATTTAAAAATAATTGAAAAATTTAGACGTGTCCTACTCGAAGAATGATAATTAATCTTTAAATCATAATCCTTACTTAAAATTGGAAATTGGACTTGTCTTTCAAGGGAATTTATTTACAGCGAAAATACGCAAAATGTTGAAATTCTAGTCAACGTCGATCAAGATATTTTTAAACAAAAATATTAAGTAAAAAACATTATTTGAGTTCTCTTGATAGCCTATCTAACGTTTTGGTGAAAAATAATATACCAGTGATTTATTACAGCATTAAATATATATTTTTGAAACCTTTTAGTGACTTATTTGCTAAGCCAAAAAGTCATAAATGAAGAAAGTTTTTAAAAAGAAATAAAAACTATTAAATGATAAATTTTAAATTTGATCCTAGCAACATCCACCCAAACTCAGCCATTAACGTCAGCACCAGCAACTGCACGACCATCATTAGAACCACCAGCAACGCCAACCACATCAACATCTATTCAGGGAGAACAACTTGAGAGGGTACAAAATGGGAGTACGTAAAACAGATTAGCATTTAAACTGTAAAAATATACACGTACTAAAGAAGACCCATAACTTCCCAGAATTTAATATAACAGCGCCATGCATCAACTCCCAACTTCAATTTACATGACCAACAAGAAATAAATAATCTTTAATGATTACTTTCAGAACTTGAGTTAGAAGAAGACACTCAAAAACAGCCATCAACGTCTGGACCAATAACTGCACCACCATCATCAGAATCAACCCCATCCAAAACTATGCAAAAAGACTATTCTGGTAGGCCTACGTGAAACAGACCAACATTTAAAGTGTACAAATATACCTTTAAGAAATGAATACTCTTGAATGATAAATTTCAGACCTGTACATAACAGCAGCCACTCAAACACAACCACCAACAACTGCCCCATCAACAACAATGCAGAGAGAAGATGCTGGTACGCAAAACAGGTGGACATTTAAACATATCCACAAGAAATGAATACTCTTGAATGATAAATTTCAGATTTGAACATAACAGCAGCCCCTCAAACACAACCACCGATAACTGTCCCACCAACAACTGCCCCACCCACAACTGCATCACCACCAAATGCACCACCAACACCTGAATCACCAGCAACTGCACCACTAACACCTGCATCACCAACAACTGCCCCATCAACAACAATGCAGACAGAAGATGCTGGTACGTGAAACAGACAGACATTTAAACTGTTAAAACGAACCCACAAGAAATGAATACTCTTGAATAATAAATTTCAGATTTGAACATAACAGCAGCCACTCAAACACAACCACCAACAACTGCCCCACCACCAACTGCATCATTAACAACTGCATCACCAACCACTCCACCACCACCAACTGCACCACCAGCAACTGCATCACCAACAACTGCCCCATCAAAAACAATGCAGACAGAAGATGCTGGTACGTGAAACAGACAGACATTTAAACTGTTAAAACATACCCACAAGAAATGAATACTCTTGAATAATAAAATTCAGATTTTAACATAACAGCAGCCACTCAAACACAACCACCAACAACTGCCCCACACACAACTGCTCCACCACCAAATGCACCACCTACCACTGCATCAACAACCACTGCATCACCAACAACTGCATCACCAACAATTACATCACCATTAACTTCACCACCAACAACAACTGAACCACCAACAGCTGAACCATCAACAACTGCATCACTTACAACTGCACCACCAACAACTGCCACATTAACAACAATGCAGACAGAAGATGCTGGTACGTGAAACAGACGGACATTTAAACTGTTAAAACATACCCACAAGAAATGAATACTCTTGAATGATAAATTTCAGATTTTAACATAACAGCAGCCACTCAAACACAACCACCAAAAACTGCCCCACACACAACTGCTCCACCACCAAATGCACCACCAACAACTGTATCATCAACAACTGCATCACCAACAACTGCATCACCACCAACTTCACCACCAACAACAACTGAACCCATAACAGCTGAACCATCAACAACTGCATTACCTACAACTGCACCACCACCAACTGCCACATTAACAACAATGGAGACAGAAGATGCTGGTACGTGAAACAGACAGACATTTAAACTGTTAAAAAATACTCATAAGAAATGAATATTCTTGAATGATAAATTTAAGATTTGAACATTACAGCAGCCACTCAAAAACAACCACCAACAACTGCCCCACCAAAAACTGCATCACCAACAATTGCATCACCACCAACTTCACCACCACCACTAACTGAACTACCAACAACTGCATCACCAACAACTGCACCAAAAACCACTGCCCTATCAACAACAATGCAGACAGAAGATGCTGGTATGTGAAACAGATGGACATTTAAAATGTTAAAACATACCCACAAGAAATGAATACTCTTGAATGATAAATTTCCGATTTGAACATATCAGCAGCCATTCAAACACAACCACCAACAACTGTTTCACCAACAACTGCATCACCAACAACTGCACCACCAACAACTGCATCATCAACAACTACATCACCATTAACTGCACTACCAACAACTGCATCACCACCAACTGCATTACCAACAACTACATCACCAACAACTGCCCCAACAACAACAATGCAGAGAGAGGATGCTGGTACGTGAAACAGACACACATTTAAATTGTTAAAACATACCCACAAGAATTTAATACTCTAAAATGATAAATTTCTAATCTCAACTTAGCAACATTCACTCAAACAAAGCAATCAAAATTAGCACCGACAACTGTACCATTATCATCAGAACCACAAACAGTGCCAGACGCATCAACAACAATGCAGGAAAAATATTATGGTACGGAAAACAGACTTGCAATTAAACTGAAAAATATACACGTACTAAAGAAGACTCAAAACATTATGTAATTTATTAAAACAGCGCCATGCATCCACGCTTAACTTTAATTTGAATATGTAGTTAAGCTAAAGTTTTTAAATGTCTATTTGATAGAAAGAATGGTTTTGTTAATTGTTGATAACATTATGCAAGAGGGGACCCAAAAATACCCGGATGGGAATGAAACGTACACCTAAATCACCGTAGAAGCGTAAAAATGTCCCACAAGAAATGAATCATTTTGAATGATAAATTTTAGATGAGATATTTACATAGTAATTTTAATGAAGTGTTGTATTTTTTTGTTCAATTTACGCCTTTTTTATATTTCAGATATTGAGCCACATGCGCTTAAGTACGCAATCTATGGTATCATTGGACTACTGTCCCTGCTGGTTCTAATACTTTCTTCCGTAATTGTTTACTGTCGTGTCAAAAATAAAGGTAATCATGATCATTGGAATCTTATATGTTTCCTTTTACTATTAGAGTAAAACTGTTTAGCCTGCTAATACAAAGTTTAAACTGTTCAATTTCAGCCAAAAGAAGAAGAAACTCAGAATCTACAATTTTATCAATGGTCAATTTCAATTCAATTTAATTCAACTCATATAGGTTACAGATAGTTTAAAAAACTGTAAATAAGCAAGCAAACCATTATCATTTTTTTTAATCCAAAAATTAAGCAATCGTTTTCGAGGTATCACCTCTTCAACTATATTGCAACACAAACTATCAAAACTAATCATCGATTAAACTTGACAGTTTAACCAAAACATAATCAATTTAAATAACACTTGATTTTTGATTACATTTTATATAAAATAATCATTTCATTTTTGATTTCATTAAGAGGGTCCACAGCAGTCGCGA
This sequence comes from Ommatoiulus sabulosus, assembly GCA_034697705.1. Lineage (NCBI taxonomy): Eukaryota > Metazoa > Arthropoda > Diplopoda > Julida > Julidae > Ommatoiulus > Ommatoiulus sabulosus. Next base: position 6,099 of record JAQGAO010005521.1, read on the forward strand.
GGGTTTCGATCTTCCAATAGATGGCGACAAATTTCACAGCTCTTGCGCATGCAATGATGCGTTTTAACACTATTATACGACCGAACAATGATGTCGCATTCCCAATTAACCAATTCCCCAGTAATTTCCATTGATTTTTTTTGTATTTTTATTAAATGTATTTTTAAATTATGTTTAATCAATATTGATAATTGCAATTTCCACTTGTCGTAATGATTCTAAAAATAAGAATTAAATAATTTTAAAAAAGATTTTTTGATCTGCGTTTACAATTACACGTGAATGAAATCGAATGAACGGCGCATGCTTTCCACTTCCTGAAAAACACTTCATGACACGTGATTCGAGTCCTTAGTCCTATAGACTACACAACATTTTTTATTCTCGTGAACAATCTGGAGGATTTTTAAAGGGAGTCATACACGCGAGAAAATTTATATTCTGATAAATAATTTACGAAATTCACCAAAATTATTTTATTTCTAAAAAAAACTTTCGTGTTTGTTTTGGTTGCACTCATCGAGCAATAATTTGCAACTTTAACATACTAAATGAATATATAAATATATTTTAGGATTTCCTGGAAAACCTGGAAAAGTCAGGGAACTTGAAAATGACCTGGAAAAGTCAGGGATGATTGGTTTATTTTAAAAAAGTCAGGAAAATTCGACGCAGTCATGGCGATACAAAATTAATACTTCTACAAGATTAGCTCAGGGCCCATTTTTCCAGTAGAACTTTAAACATTTTCGGAGTACAAATTTCAATATTTTCCACGTTTTCTGAGTACAAATTAGTAAAATTCTCTAAGCTTTCCATGTACACAATTTACACAATTTTTCACGTTTTCTGAGTATTAATTAGCAAAATTTTCCACGTTTTTCGGGTTCGAATTTGCAACATTTTCCACGTTTTCCGAGTACAAATTTGCAAAATATTTTACACTTTCTCCCCCTCCCCCAAGTAAAAATTTTTAAAATTCTCTACGATTTTTTGCCGACAATTTTTCAATATTTTCAACAGTTTCTGAGCGAAAATTTGCACAATTTTTAAACGGAATTTGAGATTATACGTACACAATTTGCCAGGTTTGCCCGAGTAAATTTGTAGAGGACAAATTTGCAACATTTTCCACAATTTCTGAGCGCACATTTACAAAATTTTCACCTGTATTCGACTGCAGATTTCTACAATGGTTTTCAAGGAAAATTTGCAAAAAATTTAAGAGTTTCTGAGAACAAATTTGCAAAATTCTACAAGTTTTCCAAATAAAAATTTTCAAAATTTTCCACGTTGCTTAACAGTTTCTGAGGACAAATTTGCAACGTTTTAAACAGTTTCTGACCCAAAATTTGCAAATGTTTCACTTGTTTTCGGCAGCAGATTTCTACAATGATTTCTGTGGCGAAATTTGCAAAATTTTTAACAGTTTCTGAGCAAATATTATAAACTTTTTTAGGATTTCACCGATTAAAAATTTGCAAAATTTTTCACGTGGACAAATTCGCAAGATGTTTAACAGTTTCGGAGGACAAATTCGCAAGATGTTTAACAGTTTCGGAGGACAAATTTGAAAAATTTTCCAGTTTGCAAATCTTTTAACGTTTTCCCAAGAAAATGTTAAAAATTTAAGTTTTTTCGTGGAAAAGTTTGCAACATTTCTTACAGTTTCTAAAGACAAATGGACAAAGTTTTCCAAGGTTTGTGAGCAAAGTCTGAGCACAGTTTTTCAAAATTCTACAGATTTTCTTAGTAAAAACATCCAAAATTCTTCACGTTTACCCGAGGAAAAATTTACAAATTTTTTCACGTTTATCCGGGGACAAATTTGCAATATTTTCAATTGGTTTTCAGCAAAAATTTTAAAATTTTGAACAGTTTCTGAGAAGCACAAATTTACAAAATTTTCCAGGTTTTCCCTGTGTAAAAATTGTAACAAATCTCCACGCTTTCCCGAGCAGAAATTCGCAAGATTTTCAACAGCTTCTGAAAATCATTAAACCAGATTTTGTCCTCCTGAACAAATTGGCAATATTTTTTACGCATTTTCTGCAACGATTTTCGAGTAGATATTTCTACAACTTTTAAGTTTTTGTGGCGAAATTTAGGAAATTTTCCACACTTTCTTAGCACAAATTTGCAAATTTTTACAGGTTTCCTGGAGTAAAAATTAGAAAACTTCTCCACGTTTTCCTAAAGAAAAATTCTCAAGATTCTGAACAGTTTCTGAGCAAAAATTACAAAATGTTCCAGGTTTTCATATATGGTGAATGATTAGGGTCTACCTTCACTATGGTAATTGAAGAAGGCGGTAAAAGTTTAAACCCTGAAAATAACTGAAGAAAATGTTTCTAGTTACTCCACTGGTCATTGGTCAGGAAATTTTTTTTTAAAACCTGGAAGTCAGGGAATTTGAAAATGAAATTTCTGTGGGAACCATGTATTTGGTGTAGTTGCATAGATTTACATGTAGCAGTGTGTCTATACTTACACAGTTGACAATCATAATGTGCACGGTGCTCCTTGCTCTAAAACAAGCCATTTTAGACAGCAAATCTTGGAGGCAGGCAGGCAGCTAGCATATATGTGGTCTCCGAGGGTCAGCCATGACTGAAGTGATATAAATAGAATAATATAGGCCTACGGTATAAATAAAAAGTTTGTTATTATTTTTAAAATCTACATAAGTTAAAAATTATTGCTCGTATTGTGAAGCAATAGCAACAGGAAATTTTTTAGAAAAAAATGAATTTCGCCAATTTCTTTAAATATCTTTAAGGGTATACATTTTCCTTTGTGTTGACGCCCTACAAAAATATCTAAATTGTTCATCAAACTAATAAGTTATTTTGACATCAGTGTTTTTAATGATTATTTTGTGCACGAGGCACAACCTCTAATGTGCAGAAGGGTAACTAAGACAAAATACCAGCATTTTGCAAACTCAGTTCAGAATGAGCAGATTTCAACACATGTTGATGCATGTGTAGTGTACATTTTATAATGTGCAAGGACAACAAAATGGTCATTTTTGTCATTTTTGACAACATCAAAAACTTCGTTTTTATTCAGAGTCGTTGGTCCATCAGAGTCGGCCATTTTAGTAGTCATGAGAAGGTAATTAAAATATGTTTCGCTATTTGTGCTTTTTTTTAGTATAACAACGAATAAGATCTTACTTGAAAATCAGAATTGTTTTATTACACAATTATCGTTCTATCTAATTGTCGACAAATTTGGCAAAATTGACAATGGGAGAATGCCGATAATTTAGGAAAAATAACATTTTGGAAATGTTGACAATTTGGAAAAATTCACAATGGGAAAATGCCGATAATTTAGCAAAATGACGACAATGTTACATAACTTGCATAGCGAAAAATTAAAGGTTAATGCGAATCTGTCATCGAAAATGGTGGAAAAATTTTGTTTAGAAAAGGTTGGAAATCTGGCCAGGTTGTACTATGAAAAGCCAACGCACTCGGAAAAAGTGGAAATTTTTGCAAGTTTGCATTGAGAAAACGTAGAATTTTCCTCGCAATTTTAAAATAAATCATTTTTCGCTGACTTTTCCGTTCATTTCCATGTTCCCTGACTTTTCCAGGTCTGGGCGAACCCTGATTATTTTTTATATTACATATTTTCTCCCATTATGATAAATCTGTGTGATTCATACTGCTATGTGATGGTAAATGCTAATGTGCCATTTTAGCAAAACATTTTCCCAATTTCGTCGCAGTTTCTTCTTCATTTTTCGATCTACCTGCCACTTACATCAACAATGAGTAATTTATCCAATTATAGTTATTTTCAACATAACATATTGGAAACTAGTGTAGTCATAGGTTTCCTCGCCACTATTTCCCTTTTATCGCAAGTGCTATTGTAGGCGATCAATGATTTTTAAACAATAATCAATACTTGCATTGACAATTTAAGTTTTAAAAAAAAACATTTGAAAGATATTTGTTTAATCAATTTTTAATCAATTTTATTTGTATATCAAAAATTGATTTCTGTTTGTTGTTTTCTGTCAGAGAGAGAAAAAGCACGTCCACACTGGTTGAAGGTTAGAGTAGCAAGTAATTTATTTGGGTCAAATATGCGGGGGTCAAAAATGCAAAGGGTACAGGGGATTGACCTGATTAGTCAGTGGCTGGCCTACAAAAGTCTCCTCTTCTTGTCCTCGACATGGTGGCATCCTCTGGGTTTGCTGGGTGAATTTCCAACACTTTTGTTCCATTATGCCCAGTTAATCGACATCGTTTAAATTTCTATACAATTGTATAGTAAAATGTGAAACTTTTGACGTTTTTACTATAGACTATGGGAAAATTCATAACTTAACTGAAAGTATAGGTTCAGTATAATTATATTACTATGGGAAAATTCATAACTTAACTGAAAGTATAGGTTCAGTATAATTCCAATCATTATGTATAAGGAACTTTCATAGTAATCGACGAAACGTTGACATAAATGGAGATAAAATGATTGATTCTTACTCAGGGGATAATAAAATCAATTTTGATGTAAACTTCCAACTTTAAAATTTTAAACCATTTATTTGAACTTTTAAACTTTTAATTTCAAACTTAATAAGCTAAAGCTTATTCCATTAAGTAATAATAATATGTTAAGGTTTTCTACGCAATTTTATGTTCACGTCTAAGAACTCTATCCCTTCCTGAATTCTCTGCCAGAAAAGTGAGATGAAAATGCATTGTCTTTGTATTTGAATCGATTTCTTTATAACATTTTCTTGTTTTTTAGGTTTATAAGTTAGTAAACAGTGCTTAAATGGCGTTAAGGTAGTACAGTCGTTAATACGAGAAAATGGGAGAGAGCTGGAAGCGTGTCTCCTGAGTCGTGGCTGGAGCTAGACTACTGCTGCTCTGTATGCTGGCTCCTTATATACTGCTGGTTGTCGATGTGGGCTGTTCCTATTGGCTGGGCTTTCCTGGTACCTACTGGATCCGGTTGGTTGATGACGTCGGCTAGTGTCCTACTTCTAGGACTTTTTCGTGAGTGTCATCTGCTTCTGTGCCCTTGTCTAGGCCTCTCCACATGTAGTCAGCCAGGTATTGCTATAATATATTGCTAATAAAAACTGGTCACACTGGTCACACTGAGTGGCTATTGCTGTTTCTTCTCTCCTAAGAATTTTGGATTTTGATTAATATTTCAGTTTACTGGGATCAATTTTTTTGGAAATTTCGGTGACTTATCACCTTAGAAGTGTCAACATTGGTGATTGTGCGACTTATTTGTCGTTGGAGACCTCGAACTGGTGTTTTTATGTGTGTGTGGATTAACCCTAATCAATGGCTGACATCTGTGCTGGGTGTGTAAAGGCTATTTCTGCAAAGCCCTATAAACCGGAAAGATATCGACCTATTCAGTGTTCTAAATGTTCTAAACGGTATCATAGCGTGTGCGAAGGTCTGTCTGAGAAAGATCTAGAGGACTTGCTAGCTATGGGCACTTTGTGGCGTTGCTCTGGTTGTGTATCGAATCGTCGTTTGTCTGGGATTGACGCAATTGTTGAAAGCGTGAGTTCAGGTTCTTCCAATGCGGATTGTTCTAAGGAGTCGGTGAGGTTGCCTGAAGGTGGAGTTTCTGCGGAGCCTGCGCCAAACAAGTCTTCGGTCGGTGGTTGTGAGGTTTTGACCTAGATTGAACTGATGCAGTCAATGTCGAAGACTGGATTTTGGATTTACCTCTGTCATCAAGGAGGTGAAGTTGGGTTTGGCAGCCTTTACTGAGAATAATAGGCTGATTAATCTAGCTCAGCAAGAGAATTCTTTATTGGGAGACAGGATTCTGCGGAAACTGGAAGAGGTAATTGAAACGGTGAAATCGCTTCAGCCTGCTGCTGAAGGGAACAAGAAGGGAACTGTCAGTGGTCATGCTAGGCCTACAGTTAGTCCACAGGATAATTTGTCTCAGCCCCCGGTTGAAATAGTTAATGGTGTAAATAATGAGGTGGGTGATACCGGTTTGAATGCAGTGGAGGAAGTTCCCTGGACGAATCTTGAGGGAGTTGAAGCGCCTGCTAATGTGGAGGCAAATAAGCCCTTGTGGTCTGAGGTGACTCGTCGCAACCGGTCTGCGGCTTCAAATATTATGGGAAAGAAGAAGACTCTGGTAGTTGGTCAACGTAACTTTTGTCCTTCATTGCAGTCGATTGGTCTGCGAGGGGCGGCGTATGAAAAAGAGTTTGTAGTTGCTAGATGTGTGAAGGATTCAACAGAAGATGATATTCGATCGCACTTGAATGAGGTTGGGATTGTTTTTTCAGTGTGTGAAGAGCTATCTACAGCTGATTAAACTCTGACTTCTGCCTTTAAAGTCAGAGTTGCGGGTCAACTGGCCAACTTGAGTTTGATGAGGCGTTCGGACTCTTGGCTGGTGGGGATCGTGATTCGTCCCTTTTTTCGAGTAAAGGAAGTTCTCGTCTGACTCAGGATGCCAGTGCAACAAGTTCTGTGGTTTTGCTATCTCAAATCTCGGAGTCCGATCAACCCTTTTCGGGACAGGGCACAGGGCCGTGATAGGATTGGTGCCCAATATTCAGATGTCGTTTTAGGATCATCACACATCATTGTTGTGTTAATGAACTATAGATCTTTGATTGCGAATTTCCTGGATATTGAACATTTTATACGCATGAATGACTTTGATTTGGTCTGCATAACGGAAACTTGGCTAAAGCCAGAATGTGACTCTGGAATTGTGGCCCTGGAGGGTTATGATGTCTTTAGATGCGATCAAACTCGCTTAAGCCGTGGTGGAGGTGTCTTAATGTATGTGAAACAGATTTTTGTAGCAGCTGTTGGGGGATGTAGTGATGAAGGGGATCTTACTAAATGGTTAATAGTGCAGGTTTGTCGACTGCATATTGTGCTTTTGTATCGAACTCCGAATGCTCCTCTAGATCGGGTAACTTCTAGTGTGCTTGATCTTCGTTCAAAAGAGATGATTACCTTATTTTTTATGGGATTTCAATTTGAAGTTTTTGGATCCTGTTTGGGTTAATAAGCAAGATAATCCGATAAACATTTTATTAAGCACTCAGATGCGCCCTCTTATTGATTTTCCCACTCAAAAAACTGATTTGTCTGCTACTTGTATTGACCAAGTTTTTGCTTCTCCCTCTATAAATGTGAATTCAATTATATAATCTTCAGAAATTCAAAGTTTGGATCATATGATTATAACCGTTAGTATCTCATTATGTGAGGCTTTGACTCTTATGGCGAATTCGACTCATTACACCAGGTGCAGGTGCATGTTCTGGTCGGTGTAAACCAATCACGTGCTATGTATTGCGCGATGCGACCTCCCGACCACCCTATCCGCCATGTTGGGTGCACCGCCTCCACCAGCT
>JAQGAO010005522.1:0-13488 GCA_034697705.1 Ommatoiulus sabulosus
TCTATTGGTTGGAATTTCAACCTCCCTTAAGTCAACTTTTCGATTATGTCAACCACCCTGGTCCGAATTAGTTGACAGAATAGAGGTTCTAGTGTAGCTCCGTACTGTACGTAACTCTGCAGATATCGTCATTATGCCGGTATCACGTGACTATACATTCATTCATTAATGTTCCTTTATTCGCGACGATTCGGTGAAAAGGTCACGTGATACCGGGTCTAGAGTTATAAAGATTCCAAATTTGCAAAAGCTGTATTGCGGTGAAACTTAAATTCATCATTTTTGAATACATTTTATAATGCAAAATTTCAATTTTATACCATTATTTTTCTACAACTTAGTCATTGCGTTTACATACACAGTATACAGCTTAGATTATTTGGGATAAGCTGGAAGTTAAGTCTCGCCCTGCACCATAACCTATTGGACAAACACTATTAAATTCGTTAATAGATTGAAACATTATCATTAAGGAAGCGATAAAACCGCGGATTAATTCGCGGTATAGAAACCATATACATGTACGTGTGATAATATTAGTGTATGGAATCTGAATTAATGCACCGTAACTGGTGCACTTCTTTAAAAGCTTTACCTAATTAATTAAATAACACCACCTACACGAGCATCAACTTCGCCTAACGGTCATTGCGTATAATTTTATTAATGCGGATTTACATAAAACGATATTATCTATATACGGTTTTAATGCCATAATGTTATTAGTGGCGCATGTAGCCATTGTGAGCATGTATCGTATAACGTTGAATCGATTATCTACTGTTTAATAATTCGAAGCGATATCATGCAATCGCGATGATGTTTTTGTAACATTGTTTAAAAACTTACGGGAATTGAAACTACACTGTACATGTATACAGTATGTTTTAACGTGCCGTAAACACGCCACGCTCATTTCGTGATAATATAAAGGTGATGCGTAGAATAAAACATATTTACACGAACTTTTCTAATAAACCTATCCAAGTATCCATATAGTCAAACGTTTTCAATTCGATTCAAGATTTTAATGCCGAATTGCAGGATTCTGCGTAATTTTCATTTCCTGTCCATGAGGCATTTCCTCACAGGTGTGGAAAAAAACTAATGAGGAATTCCACCTCTGGAAAAATATAAACTACTGTATAATGAGAAATTAATGTATAATTATAAGTACAACTATCTTTAAACGTATTTTTATGCTTTAATATCTGAAGTAGTTTGAATGTTTTCAGGAAAATGCCTGTGATTTTACTAGCTCCAATTGGATGAAACTGTGTCGTGCAATACGAGCATCTGCTTCTGCGCCTTCCACGTACTAATTAACTTGGGCTTTTACGCTCGTACATGCATGTTTTACATAAAACCTTAATTTCTTGTAATAACTACAGTGTATTTATATCGCGATGGTGCATTATAGCTTTGTATATTTTTAATATACATTAATGACGTCGTTGAGCGCGCGGCACCAGAAGTTGGAAATTTCGAAAATCCCTGATTATCATGCTCTATTCAATTATGCCGGGTGTTACATAAGTTTTCATCAATGTGTTTAATTTTTTAAGTCTGAGTAGAAATTTAGTTTTAAATAAATTGAATAGCCCATAATTTAAACTTAGCGGATTGACCTTGGTTTATGCATGCTTTGCATTTACCTCGCACATGATCAAAAATTAGTTCTGGCGCTTCTAGCAGTTGCAAAGCATCATTACGCTGTAGATGATGCTGGAATTTATCAAGTATTGCCCCTGGCTTTCGGGACTCTTAATTCCAATGTTGAGGATTTGCTCGAAATGAGCCGCGCTTACATGCATATACATGCGTATGGCGTTCATTACGTGTATTTAGGCGACACATCCGATCAAGAGGCCCCCATCCGAGTGAAAGTGACATCTAATTTAGACAAGCCCAACTAGGATTTAGAACGAATATTAATAGATTATAAGGGTATCTTGCCAGAGCATCCGGTGCACTGGGATTATCTCGAAATAAGACGAAGTTGATGGAAGTGACACGTACTCGCATTAGCACCGAGCATATTTTGCTACGGGCGTTCGTTATACTTATAACCATACATGAAACTTTTCCATCCCATGCTTATTTTTAGAACGATGCGTACGAAACTCAGTGTGAAAAAGAACGCGGCAGTTTGGGTGAGAGATATCTCACCTGCCAACTCGACTCTCCCTAATGTTATTAATGGGATTTTGAGAAACATTGATTTTTACCAACGGTTCTGACAGGTTGCATCCCCACCTGGAAAAGCTGACAAAACTCAAACGAGTCCACGGAATGCCCATGCCACTCTTGGAAATGGTTGAATATTTCAATTAACCTATGCCATATTCATGCGTGACAATCTTGGAAGGTTTCATTTTAATTAGATCTTCGTGATTTTTCATTTTTGACGATTGATCTTAAAATAATTGCCGCTGTTATTGCGTATTGATTTTGTGTAATGAAGATGGCGCATCTGTATATATCCTGTTGGTTGGCAATTGTCGGAATGAATATTTTGCGTGTAAAAATGCACGCGTGTCATTGCGTATAACAACATGTCAAAGTTGACGTGTAATATATCTCATAGTAATAGATCGGATGTTGATATGTTGCATGTGTTACAGATGTAATTGGAATGAGGAATGTTATAATCAATGGAGAGCGGAGAAGACTGTTTTCATATGCATACCTGTACATGTACTTTGATTAAACACTAGTAAATCCATCACCGCAATGTTTATTTTTATATAACTATCTTTTACCGCGAGGGAAAATGTTACGCTATCCGAAACCAATAAATGTAATTTGCAAAGCTGTTTCATGCCTGCATAGTTTGCAGGATTCGAAACTCAACGAAATCTATATGAGTTGTTGACTTCTAAGTTTTAATTAACTGCGGGTGTAAATTAGTCATTTCGTAACATACGTATATAATCGTTGATTTTTCTTTGCACTTTAAAATTACTTGGTTTCTATTCCGAACTACATGCAAGTACATGTATATGCGAGTTATCAATTGCTGGATTTTAAATCTTTGGCAGTTTGTCTGCCTGCCTTTGTTCAAGCATCACGTGAAGACGACTCTGTCTGAATGCAATTATCTTTATGCACAATATGCCGTTGAATATCATGCCCAGACAAACACGGATTAATTTAGTGACTCAACCTATGTGCAAGCTCGGTGCTAAACTTTTGTCAGCCATGCTTGGCCCATTTAACGGCAATTTCTGTATGGGTGCGAGCACAAAGAATGCTTATTGCAGTAGCTTACCACTCGGCATACACTAGCGCCACCAAGCGGGATAAGAATGCGGCATGCTTTTTAAATGAGGGTGCACACGAAGAAAGCTTAGCCGAGTCAATTTGGAATTCCGAAAGCAGATTTTTAAGACACAGAGTGGCACACAGATCAAGTATTGGTCAAAAGTGTAGCCATGCCGCCTATGTACCGTAAAAACATGTCCTGCGCTCATCATGAGATGCTAATGCGCATATGCGAGGTTTTACGCGGAATGTTTCACCTAGCACAACGCATGCAGTGGCGTTCATTGGAAACAAGAAGCTGCAAAACAAGCACGAAAGAAGCACGTCGAAAGTGAGCATTCTTTGCGCTCGCACCCAATTTATTGATAAGTGGGAGCCGTGGGACCTACACTCTTAAAAAAAAGGTAGGCCATATTGCACCTTTAGAGGTGCAATCGCTTGCCACACTGGTGGTACCTTTTTGGGCGCTATATTGCACCTCTAAAAAGGTCTAAAAAGGTGCAATGCGTTGCACCTTTCTGAAGGTGCTATATTGCACTCAATAGGTGCAATGCGTTGCACTTTTCTGAAGGTGCTATATTGCACTCAATAGGTGCAATACATAGTGTAAGTCCCATACAGACTATAACAAACAGCAAACAAAAAACCACAACTGACAAACGGTTTGTCATATGGTTTGTGAAAAAAAATGTTACAAACAATTTCGGACAATTGAACAAACTGCTTGTCCTTCCTGGCGAGTGTCGGTAACATCAAAGGAACCGAAATGGTTTGTTTTACGTTAAATTAATTCACGTGGTTTTCTGCTCGTTGAGATATCAGCATGAAATTATCCTCAACAGAAAAAGTTCGCACGTGGAATAATTTGCCACAATTTGTCCTTCATTCCTAATTACGAACGTAAAGACGGTAAAGTCTCGTTTTATATAAATAATTAAAAAACGAAGCTGTGAGCATTTCCCCAAACATACTTCCTTTCATTTCAATAGCCAATTGCACGATTGGGTTTATTCGCAATACTCATTAAAACCTTTTTGACTTTCTGAATAATATTAATGGAAGTTTGTTATTAACTATAAGTAAGGTATGAACGCAATCTATTCATTAGTTCAGCATGGGAGGAAAACAAATTTCTTCTAGAAATAATATCTATAACTTAAAAATCTTCTTTGGTTTTGTTTGCCAATCTCCGTTTGAATTGCACCTTTTCGTTAGATCTTGCTAAAAACAAAAGATAAATTGCCACATTTTCGAAACATATTGTAACCGCACTGATTAAAGCTTGTAAAAAAGCACGCTGTGCCATGTAGTGAAATGGATGTTTTTGATGGCGCGAACGAAGTCTCAGCTCACTAATTAAGTTGCGTGGGTTTATTGTTAATTGCATGAAACAGTCAGTGCCAATTTCGTCGGAGAATGTTCTCGAAATCGACGCAAAAACTAACCCATTTTCAGCGGCGTTTCTGCAACTAATCCCCCATCAATTTCCTCCTTGACACGTTACCTGATGTGATATAAACTGCTCTCGAGTTAGCCAGAAAAATTGAGCTTCCTAAAGTGTACGAGGTTTCATATCGGCAAACTTGATTTAATTATGTTTTATAGCTGTTCCTCCCAAAGTAACACGTGACCGACGATGGCACGTTCGGAAAACCACCAAACGTAATTTTCGATACAGAATCCCATACATTTTGCATTTTTACTCATTTCATGATGGTTTAATAAAATTATTTCATCACAAAATGCAGAACTGCAGTCCAACCTCGTAATAACGAATCTCAAGGGCCGTATACGTATAGTCCGTGTTATCAGAAATCAGAAAAGAATATGATTTCAGAAATAAGAATTAAAGTTTCATCGAAGTTTGTATGACATCAACCCTACGTTCTGTATATGAAGAGGAAATTTCTGCAACTTTTATCGGAGAATTCCCCTTTATAACGTAACTTTTTTTTATTTTGTATAAAGTTCGTTTTACCGAACAAAACGCGAATGCTCGGGAATTCGAAAATTCATTCGTGTTTGGCGAAAATTTGTACTATTCGCATTCGGAATTCGTCTTAAACGAAGAAATTTAAATAACTCGTCCATTGCCTATAGGATGTGGAGTGGAAAGGAATTCGTACTAAAAAAATCGCATAAAACAAATTTCTTCTTAATTCGGGTATATAACATTTCCGAAGATGGTCGCTCGAGTTTCACTGTTTTGTATCTCTATAACGTCGAGTTTACTATAAAAGGGAGAAGTTGTTTGAATAGAAGCTTAATCCAATTAATTTTTTCCCGTTTTAGATCGATTCCAGTTTATCAAAATCCTCCTCAAATTCTGCGCTGTTTGGTGCTAATTACGGCCATTCCCCGTAAGCCTCATTAGTTCCATGGAAGAACTCGTTGAAATGAATGAATTGTCACGGCGCTGTATATAATTAATTTAGGATTCGCTATAGCCGTAGGCCTCTTTCAGCGCCATTTTTCCTCCGCTTTTCCGATGTTAACCCTTCGTAATTCACGCTGTCAGGTTCTAGTTCATCTCACGACTTTGACTTTTTGGCAAACGTTCAAATAAGCCTTAGAATTTCTCAATATTTATCTTCTCGTTTCGGTGACATCCTGGACGCACGCAGACGGTGAGTGTCAAACAAAACCGAGTGACACATTAGTGACAACACAAGGCCGCAACAGAAGCAGATAAAAGATGATGATTCGGGGGGAGCGCTGCCTATGGGAGTGATAATGGAGAATAAAATAGTAAAGGGGGCTGATCCTGGTCATGTATAAATAATTGCCTATAGCTTCCACTCACTTGGAAACAGTCCGAAGAAATACCGAGTGAGATTACCCTACAGTCTATAGCGACTGGTCGACAAACTAAAACTTTTACGTGAAACAGTTTTGCGGTAACGTTACCCTTTTAACCCTTCGTTCCGATCGATGGAATTTCTAGGAAAGTTTTCGTCATTGCAATGAAACGCTTTTTACTTTTTGCATGGGTTTAATATTTTAAGAGAAATACATTTGTACAGTGGAAGAACTCGCTATATACGAATTTCGGATAGTACGAACTTATTTCCAGTCCCCGTCTTAGGGTTTGCACGAGTCAGGTTAATTTCTTCGTTTAAGGCGCATTTCCGAGCTTTCGCGCAATGCTGACTATAAATGCAACGAACTTTAGACAGTATGTAAAAAAAGGTACGTTATAACTGGGAATTCCCCGATAACGAGGTTCGGTTGTATTCACTTCTGACAAGGATGATTAATAAGTAAAGTGGTTATGCCTAGTTCACATCGAACAAATCCGTATCCGTAATTACGTCACGTGGCTTGGCTCGCTACCTCGTATGATCTCTTATCAAGAAACAAATTACTCGATGCAAATCTCCGTCTCGTCTGCTTATGCATGAAAAGCGTCCCGCGCCCCAATCCCGCAATAATGCTATTTTCGCACGAGGGAAACATGAGCGCGTGATGCTCGACATTATGGTGGCTATTTTCCACGGTTTTAAATCTGTTGAACGAGAATCTGCCATGCACGCTGATGCCAAAGAGATATACAGCTGTAGAAGCGGCCATCGCACCCTGCAGACCCGCGTTATTGTTCCAGATCGAACATAAATCTCTTTTATAGTTATGGTCAAAAACAACGACTTCCGTCAGCGTGTACGAGACGCGTGTCTTTCATTGTTATCTCATAACGGACATTGGTTCTCCCCCCTTTAAACGTGTCTTACACGATCGTTCCAGACGCACCGAGGGTAGCGACTCCAAAAGTCAAAATCGATCGTTGTAGTTATCGCCGAAATGGTGCTGGACATTAGGGGGACACGCCGTTCCCTAAAAATGATGGGAATTTAATCGAGTATCGTTTTTTTTTTTATTATTTTTTTATATATATATCCGCGTTCGTCAAATTCGTGCTTTTTGCGTCGAAAAAAATCATCTATACTTTTGGGAGTGAATAAATCAGTTTGGCAGAATTGCGTCTTCATCTTTCGTAAAATTGAAAATGATCGAATTTGGTAAAAGGTGCAAGTTCTTCCCTCCGGCGATCAATGTTGGCATTTCCACGCGTGGGAGAGGGTAAACCAAAATGGCGACTTCTGGAAGGAAGTCGAGTTTATCTTAAGTTGCAAACACCCTTCTCTTAATTTAACTTGGCAATATTTTTTTAACCATCCGATTGTAGCTATGAAATGTAAGTGCCTCGAAGCTGATTCATGGGTTAATTCTATGACTCGCGTCTCGACCTACGGGCACGTCAACTATGAATAGCATTCTATACGATATAAGTCGCAATTGCGGGATATCCTAGTCTTTACCCGAACAACCTTCGCAACGTCTGTCAGAACAAGATAGAGCTAAGGCGTATTTCGTATTAATATTTGATACGATGCCGAGTACTGAATTTGATTGTGTTGCCAGTCAATGCCAGCTTTATCCGCGGCAACACCTGACCTTGTCAGCTTAAAGGATATACTGTATGCGCGTATTTAGGTCGATCCATGATTTCTATTCAATGTAACCAAAGATACAATTGTTGTTAAGTCAAAATTGAAAGAAGATTTTCATCGCATTTTTTCGTGTAGTCCTACCATTCTACGCACCTCTACTTAAATTTATTATGCACCTTTGCTTATATTGCACCCATCTCATGACAACGAGGCTGCACTTAAGTTAGGTTCCGACCGAATTCTCGCATTGAGCAACTACAGTCGAGCCTCGTTAAGACGAATCTCAAAGGACGTACGGTATAAATGTGTTCGTTTAAAAGCGTATAGGTCGTATCATCAGAAGCCAGACAAAACATGACTTCAACAATAAGAACTAAAGTTTCATCGAAATTTGGATGTGATCCTATACCCACGTACAGTATATGAATGGGAAGGTGCTGCAACTTTTATCGGGGAGTTCCCTGTTTTAACGCACATTTTTTCTCATACTGTCTATAAAGTTAGCATAACGCGATTTTTCGGGAAGTCGAAAATTCATTCGTATTAGTCGAAAATTTGTAATATCCGAATCGGGACTTCGTCTTAAAAGAGGAAATAAACATAATTATAGTCCATGTCTATACTATTGGGCGATGATTTGAAAATGAGTTCGTACTAGCAGAAATTCGTTTAAAGCGTGTTCTTCTCTTAATCCAATGTAGTGTTAGTAATCATTGCAATAATGTATGAATTTCAAGAACAAGTTGAGGCGTTTCTAACATTGCATTTCCAAGACAGTGGATGTGGAAGCCCTGTCCTCGAGGGCAAAACCACATTGAATTGAGACGTAATTTAAGTTTTCCTTTGGCTTTCTCCACTAATTTAATGAAATGATACTCGAAATTGGCCCCGAGCTCTCGAAAGGCATTTTTTTCTTCTTTCGATGAGACTTTAGAATTGGTTTCAACATAAAAATCAATCTCTCGCTACCGGATGCAGTAACCCATTATAAAATGCCTTTCGATAGAGGCATCCGCACAAAAGGTTCGCTTTCATGTTGTTGCACAAACGTAATTCCTTTTGCGCAACAACCTCTGCCTTCCCCTAAATTGAACAAATTTCCATTTATGCGTAAGTTTGATCACTCGGGAGACTGCGCTCGATGCACAAAAGGTGGTGCGGATGAAGAGTATACTTCTGAGAATTAACATTGAAACATTTGTTCACTAGAGGGCCAAGACATCGAAAGCCCATTGTAAGATCGCGATGCATCGTGCCAAATCGCACGAAAAATCTTTGATGATGCTCGGGAATTCAAAGGGTCCAGCGCGAGGTTAAGGTTACCACGTAAAGTTCGTGTTAGAACCGATAAAAAATCATTTCATCTATAGATATAAAGAGCTGTATGTATGTGTCATACGGAGCCCCGTAGCGGAAGATTTTTTTTTTTTTGCTTTGTACGTGATGACGCACAACGCGTACAAAGCGAAAAAAAAAAAAATAATCTTCCGCTACGGGGCCCCGTATGTTTTTTTATTTTTTTGCTGTTAGCTTGGTGTGGCCGCAAGGTGAGTATTTCGGATTTCTTTTAGCTTCCCCGGGCAAAGCCGGGTTTTACGGCTAGTACTGTATAAGTATCACAGTCTCTTAAGAATACAGAGGTCAACTACAGTAGTTTTTTTTATAATGGTCAAGTGTTTTGATGCTTCGGGCAACTGACCGGTAACTTCCCTTGCACACACTCCCTTTGAATTTTTCGTATCATCACCCGATTTTTATTATAGCTAGGTTAGTTCTGACAAACTTTACGAATCGTACTTTGGCAGCCGTGAAGTCACGTGTGCGAAATCGACGCGCCAGATTGGTTAAAAAATATTCATTCGTTCTTTTTAAACGCGTGACTTCAGGACTGCAAGAGTGAGATATTCGCGAGTTTCTGCCTGAGCATCCCTATCGTAAACTGATATTTTTATTGGTTTCGGCGGGTCTTATGCACTCGCGTTCTAAGGGCAATTGTGAATTGCGTGATGTGGCATTGTCCGTCTAAGTTTATACGATAGTTAATTATGACAGTTTATGTACTATGCTGTACTCTCGCTCACACCCAGATTCCATAAATGAGTTCCATATTTTTGGCCTTGGCAGCAATATTTTCCAAACATTTACGATGTGAATCTCGCTGGATGACAGTCCATTTGACTGCTGCATGCATAGACTGCAGCCGCAGACGCAATCCGTCTGCAAATGTCTCCCAGTCGTCAATAAGAGCTAATGAAATGTGCCCGTAGGCAATTGGTGAAATTGACTCGTGCGAGAGTTAAATAGCTGGCAATCAATTTGAGAATCTGCACGCATTATTATTTGGAGTTTTGTTACTGCTCGTACTGCTGCTGCGAGCAATCGATCCACGCACTACTAACAATGGGGGCGAACCTGCAGTTCTCTTTAATGCCGGGAATTCTGCCCACTTATCAAATTAGCTTAGGCCTAAGTGAAGATGTATCGATGTATTTATTAGGTCTGACAATCCGTTGCCATCTGGCTAATGCATGTTCTGACATCTCGAAAACCCCGAGGTATTTTCTTCTACTCTTTTTAAGTTTTTTAAATTTAGATATGCGGCGGATGAATGCAAATGCAATAGAAATTTGCACTTTCGCAAAGAGGGCGCTGTCGTATGAATTTCATCGAGTTCACGATGAAATGCCAAGCTACGGTGCATCTAAATATAAATAATTCTGTTGACATTTGATTTATTGCTTGTAAAAAATATTTTTTCTAACTGTGGTTTGAACGTGAGATTCTGGAAATTCAAGTACCAACAGCATGCGACTTTGAAATATCACCTTGTTCTATACACCCTGCTGGAATACTTTGAGAAATGGTGTCTTAATTTTAATTAATATGATTGATTTTAAACGAGTTTTAGTAATATTTAATGTCAAAATACGGACATGCAGCTTAAATGGTAGATGAGGGACATTTTTTCCATAAGAATCATCAATTTAGGGGATTTATGATATGCTAATTAAAGTGGACGCGTTGACTTCGTTTGCTTTTAATGTGGTTTACACCGAGGCGTCATTGGTAATGCTGATCTATAACCAAATTTGCACCTACAAAGGTAAGCAATCCCAGAATGCAACTTGCGGTCATGCAGCACGATGCCGCTGCCATCGCATCACGTAGCTATTTTTCAGAACTTTGTAGGGGTCCAGACACCCCATGACAGGAAATCTTGCAAACGTCAAAAATTCAATGTTGAATAACCTCTGCTCACTCCTGCGTGACTCACGTTACCGTAAACACGTTTGTTTATGCAATTTCTGAACGTTGCAATGACCTCGACTGTGCGTTTCTGTAGCTGGCAGGTGTGAAGGCTGCCAAATAGTAACCCTATAGCTGTGTTTGGTAATTTCCATTTCACCGTGGCCACACGGACAAGGTTAGACCAAGGCTCAGTTTACAGCTCAAGCCATAATCCAATGTAAGGAAGCTTCAAGAATGAAGCATGTTCGCCTTAGTAAAAAAATCAAACAAATGCAATTAATTATAAAACGATGCCATACTACTTTTTTGTCGTCTGCTGCATATTTTTTCGCACATAACGTTTTGGGTACTGACCGCTAGTCGGAAAATTGGCGCTGCGAAGATGGACAGGAGGAATTCGCGGAGTGACCATACTGGTATTACGTATACTGTGCGCAGCTGATTTGAATGAATTTGCATGCATAGATACTTTTATACAGTATAAAAGTACTCAGGCTCATTCCCTATGATGTCATTCTGGTGTTTGCCGCATTTAACTACAGTATATTGTTACTAGTCACATTAGTGCTGTAAACTGAAATAAGCACACCCCTCAAATAGCACTTAAAATTTACAGAAAAGCAAAACAAAAAAAAAACACTGATGGTGGCCGACAGCAAGGGGCCATAGAGCTATTGGTCCGTGTTACCTGACTCACACTGTATAGCAACATTTTAAAAAGGGTTCGGGAAGGGGAACCAACTACATATACTTTTTAAGTAACCTAAGGATAACGGCATATACTGTATACAGCATATACAGGGTGAACCAGATGCCTGGGCTTTCCAAATATCTTTCAAACCACTGGTTTTAGGTAAAATGTGCCGAGACTAAATGAATACATGTAGAACGTAATGCGAGGATTCCAAAAACCTTGTCAAAACTCACGCAGCAGTCATTTTCATGGCGCATGCGAGTTTAATATCTAAACCGTAAGAGATAGAGCAAAACTTTGAATTAGAAGTTGCTAAGCATTGCATAATTAGTGTAAATGCAGTGTTTGTCACATTGATTATCGCTCCCATTGCAAAAAAAATAACTTTTAGTTTCACTGATGTGTGCATCCTTGCATAGCATTCGTGAAAGGCAGGAAAGCTGTCACCAAGTCGTCAGGGGCATTCAAGTCATGTCATGTTATCTGAAATAGGATTACAAGAAGCACAACCATACCAGGGCACCTTTATTTAATGCTTTTTGACAACCAATTACATTCATTGATTTACAAAAATACCAATTCAGGTGCATTTGAGCTTTCCTGCCTTGCAAGGATTCACACATCAGTGAAACTAAAAATTATTTTTTTGCAATGGGAGCTATAATCAATATGACAAATGCTGCCAATACACTAATTAGGCAATGCTGAGCAACTTTCTAGTTCGAGTTTTACTCTATCTTCTATAGTTTAGATATTAAATGCACATGCACCATGAAAATGACGTGCTGTGTGAGTTTTGACAAGGTTTTTGGAATCCTCGCATAACATTCTATGCATTTATTCTTGGCAAATTTTACCTAACACCAGTGATTTGAAAGATATTTTGGAAGGCTGAGACATCTGGTTCACCCTGAGTATTAAATCCGTACGCAAAGGGTCAAATTTTTTATCTGCACTGAACGACGCAGATGGCAGAGTGACTTCTGACAATCTACACGTAGAAATGGCATCTATTCTAAATTTTAAATTCCAGAGAGTCTTTGTTAAAGAACCTAACATTGCTAATACAGCACAATCTTTCATGGTAAGTGTGCTTGTCAATACTGAAGGGGTCGGAAATGTCCTGAATCTTTACCTTTACGAAAATCTGTGGGTCAAGACAACATTTTGCCAAAATTTTGCCAAAATGCCAAATGGGCTAATCAACCCCTGTGATTAGCCCATTTCTGACTAGGTTGTTCCAGCAATCCATTGATACTGCTAGTCTTCCAGATG
Source organism: Ommatoiulus sabulosus (assembly GCA_034697705.1). Classification (NCBI taxonomy): domain Eukaryota; kingdom Metazoa; phylum Arthropoda; class Diplopoda; order Julida; family Julidae; genus Ommatoiulus; species Ommatoiulus sabulosus. The sequence goes on from JAQGAO010005522.1 coordinate 12,931, forward strand.
ATTGAAAATCAGCAAATATCTGTCCAATTTTTAAATCAATGTGTACCAAAAATCCTGGCAACTATCCTGTTTCTCTTACCTCAATTGTTGTCAAAATTTTAATTAGAACACAATTTATTAGAGAATTATCAATTATCTTAATAAGGAAAAACTAATTGTTGATAATCAACATGGGTTTAGAAAGGGAAGTTCTTGAGAAACACAGCATGCTTTGTTAATCCACGATTTACAAAGTGCACTGAATGCAGGCAAGAAAGTCGATGTCATATTTTTAGACTTTGTTAAAGCTTTCGATACAGTACCTCACCAACGCTTAATAATTAAACTAAAATCATTCTGCATAACTCCAATTATTATTGGATGGATATCCGCATTTCTGGTAGGCATGCCCACATTGAAAAGAAATGCATTTTAAATGCATTTTGAAATGCATTTCAATTTGAAAAATGCATTTAGAATGCATTTTGAAATGCATTTCAAGTGTGATATGCATTTGAAATGCATTTTTGAAATGCATTCTGAAATGCATTTGAAATGTGATATGCATTTGAAATGCAT
>JAQGAO010005523.1:0-13487 GCA_034697705.1 Ommatoiulus sabulosus
ACCGCAAGTATAACGAAACAAATTGTTCCCACCTACGATTTGTTGCAATTTCCAAATTTCACCGTCGAACTGTAACAAAAGGACACACAGGCAAATCCAACACAGGCATTGGCAAATCGTCTAGAGTGTAAATGTGGAATATTAAAACTGGTAAAATATGATAAACTCAAACACTTGAATTATAGGCTGATAAAACATTCAAAGGTGGAGCAGTCTCAATTGTTTGAAAACTGAAACACAAAAACTTCTGCGAATGAATTTTAATGTGGAAAAATTTAAGTTTGATTTTAAAGTTGAAATTTGTAGTTAAAAATAAAATGTAATGATGCGAAAAGCATTTTAAAATTTTTTTTAATGATTTATATTAAGTTTCAAAGTGAATTTTAATATTGAAAACTCAATTTCAAAATGAATTTTGTTTAAAAATGCATTTCAAAATTAATTTGAATGTTGTAAAATGCATTTAAAAATTACTTGTGATGTTACGAAATGCACTTCAAAATGAAGTTTTATGATGCAAATTCAATTTCAAAATGAATTTTAACTTATATGCGAAAATTAATTTTGATGATGCAAAATGCATTTCAAAATCAGTGTTAATGTTTCGAATTGCATTTCAAAATAATTTTGTAATGTTGCGGAATATATTTGAAAATGAATTTTCATGATACAACATTTATTTTATTGTGGTCGAATTGCGGTTCAAAATGAATTTTAATGTCGTAAATAGCATTTAAAAAAAATCAATAAGACTCGTATTATTGATAAATGCACTTCGAAATGCAAATTAAATGTGACGCGATGAATTTTTATGTTGAGAAAACACATTTCAGAATGAATTTAAAGTCGCAAAATACGCGTCTGATCATAAATTAATTTTTGAATTTTCGATTATTCGTGTATTCGTATGAAATGTGAAATTGAAAAATGCATTTCAAAATACACTAAAGTTCAAAATATCTTAGAAAATAAATTTTAATGGCGCCAAAAGCATTTCAAAATTAACTTTTATTTTGTACAATGCACTTCAAAAAAATCGCAATATCTCTAAATCCACTTAAGAATGAATTTTTATTGATCTTAAATTTGTAGCTGTAATTAGAAATTTCCTCTAATGTTTGTTTGAATTTCTTTTGCATTTTGGGCAGCTAGGTGTTAAATAAAGATCAAGCTACACACTGTGGTACTAGATACAAGACAAACAATTTTATATAAAATTTATAGTTCTTAATATAATATTCTAGCTCGAAACATCAACTTACTTTCCCCACATCGAAATTCGTGACATTTTGAGGCTTCTTTTTTTCGGCAAGCTGGAGGCATTTTTGCAGTGAAACAAACCGCTAACAGAACGAAGACCAAAATGGCGACGGTCAACACTTTGGACATCATTTTCAACAACGGATATATATCAATTCGCACTTTTGTAAAGCAAATAAGGATAAAATGTAACGATTAAAAACTGTCAAAACCTCATCTGGAACGGATGATGGATGGCCGTTGATCGTTTAACGACTCGCTTCCCCGTTTGGGGGACAAACTTACAGGTTTAAAAAGCTGGTGATGGCTGTTGTACTTTCGAATCTTTGTTTACTTAATTAAAACACTGTACACAGTGCAGAAATATTACTGTATGTAGGTGTTTTCCCAAAACTTGTTTGGATCAATGCCCCATTCTGGGAACAACTGTCTGGGTGGGGGTACTTAGGCATCACCCATACAATCACCTAAATTGAAACCTTTTTATTTATTTTTATTTAAATAAAAAATTATTAGCAACGTGAATAAAGTAATTTACAAAAGGAAAACTTTTCCACATTTTCACCTTTTTGAATACTGTCCGGTTTGCACTTATCCGGTTTCAACTGTACAAACGGTGCATCTGATATGTTTACTAATTTTTTCACTCATGATTGGACATGTATCTGATTTTTTTCATTTAGGCGTGTTTCACGTATCCCGCAAAACATAGCGCAAAAGCTAAGGGCATGAACATTTTCGACACTTATCCGGTTTTACTTAAAACGCACAATATTTCCTCGATTTTGCAGATTTGGCGAATTTTTCGACAAAGTGGCTCATTTTTTGTGTGATTACTTGTGAATTTCTCGACAATTTGGTGAAATATTTAGACATTTTTTTGAACTTATTTTCGTGATTTTGAACATATTTCGACAGTTTTTCTAGTCTACGATGATTTTGGTAATTTTTCGGCAAAGTAGACATTTTTTCGATGAGATTTTGCGAATTTGTCGAACGTTCCGCGCCTTTTTCGATGATTTTGCGAATTTTTCGACCTTTTTTTTTCGATCAATTATGCAAAACAGCGAAAGTTTTTTAAATTTTGCAATAATTTGGCAAAGTTTTCGGGAGTTTTTCGTCTTTTTTTGCGAAACTTCCAACAGTTTTACAAATTAAGGTAATTTTGCGAATGTTAGGACATTTTTGCCAATATTTTGATCATAAATTATGCAATCATCGTTTTGATGATCAATTATGCAAAATAAATTTGCGAATTTTTTCACCGTTTGGCGAATTTCTGCTCATTATGGTTCATTTTCGACAATATTAAAATTATAGCAAAAAACAAAAACAACAAAAAAAAATTAAAAAATTGCGGAAATTTTCGGAAACAGTCGTGACAATTTCGAAAAGTTGTAACATTGTCGAATATGGATGTGATTGTTCATATATATGAAAATCTCGAAACAATTGAAAATATAAAAATTTATTTCTTTAATACAGAATATTGGTCAGATGTTCGCAACATATTTACGAATAATAATATAGTAATCCGACGCCATCTGTCAGCAATATCCAAGAAATTTGCGACAAAAATAAACAACACGAGGAATAATGGAAACACAATTTATTTCACTATTTAAATTTCGTCTTATTTCGGTAGGCTATATAGAAGTTAGATTTAGACGAAATTTGTAGCGAATGTTTACTGAGTGCTTGAAAATTTGAAGCAATTATCACTTTGAGGCACGTCGTAGGTGTCCGTGACTTCGATGCCCGCATGCTTGACCACTTGGTCGAGGGTTGCTCGGTCTGCTTTTCCATCCTTGGTCCATACTAAGAATCCTGCGAAATTAATGTATCATTTAAAATATTGAAAAATCAACGTATTCTACTTTCGTCTGTTTATTTTTGACATTTTCCTTAGCATTAACCCAAAAATTGTATTTTTATTTGAAATTTTTAAAAAATGCAAAAGAAATTGAGAACGTTTGATACTCGTGGGAAATCATATTACGAAGAATAACGAAGGAAATATTTAAGGAAAATTAGAAATTGATTTTTTTTAGGAATTATTTTAAAGCTGCGATAAATGTTATAAAAATCTGATATACTTATTAGTACTCAATTTTAGCCCTGATTAACAGTTTATTCGACTAATGTCGAATAATTTTATCTTTATTTTCAATATAAGATTTATTAATAATGGTACTTTTGATTCACTTTTCTCGTGGGAAATCGAATTACGAAGAAAAACGAAGCAAATATTGTAAGGAAAATCAGAAATTGATTTTTTTTAGGAAAGAGATCAGAAATGTTGTTAAAACTGCGATAAATCTTTTAAACAATTTGAAACAAACTTACCTTGGTAGGCGAACTTTCCACTCATAGTGATACACACACTTTCAATGAAGTAGTTGTCAAATCTAACGATGTAATCGTAATATACCATGGATTCTGAAAACGAACAACCCACGTCCAAAAATATGATTTAGAAATATATTTTCATCATTGCACTTTTATTTTAATGAAGTTTTTTTGAAATTAGATTTTTAACATATGTTATCAAGTTGTTGATAATACTGGTAGCGATTTCAACATCTGAGTTATTGCCAAATAGCGTACTACTAAGAACCAAAAAAAAACAGATTTAATCTAATATACAATGTATACTCAACTGTTTTTCAAATTCTGATTTCTGAAACTCCCGTCTTCAAACGATCGTGTCACTTCGTAGACATCATTAACGAATATTCCTCCGGCCCTTTAATCGAAATCGTTATATGCATTGCACAAAAATTCAGTCTTAAAAAATATTCGCAAATTATTCATTTATGATGGAAATTTAACCGCAAATAATTCACCATTAAATCACTTTTATTTTGTGAAATTATTCTAAATTCTTCTTTTAAGGCCATTTGAAATGGATTTTTTGTTTAAAGTCCCCGCCCAAAAATAGTCCCGCGCATGCGCAGAAATCATTGTTCGCACACGGCATTCTGCGATTATAGCGAAAAACGCAATCTGATAATTGAAGGAGTATAGAAGTAAAATCTGAAAGATTTTTTTAGAGAAGGGTTACTCAGCCGGAAGCTTTACGAATCGTATAGTTTGGCAACCATGAGGTCACGTTTGAAAAATCTACGAAATATGTTTTATACGAGTGATTTCATGATGCGTTCAGCTTCTAGCTATTTGAGTACAGAAGGACTTTAAACAAGGAAGCTACGGTATTTATAATTTCTGAAAAAGACCAAAATCTAAAGAAGATTTGCAACCTGATTTGCCAAAAAAAAAAATTAAAAAAATAGCAATTGGACGTATTTTTATTTTACATATATAAGCTTAAAATTCTTTTCTTACGGCACTACGTTGTGAGGGAAGGATTTGGTGAGAGAATGTCTGTCCACTCTGGACACCCAGTGACCTTGAGCACATGCTAATGGAAATCTACCTCCGCCGTTTATGATTCGTTGAGCGAACCAAACTGTACCCCCTAACTGAAACGAGAAGATCAGACAGATTATGCGGGAAAATGTGCTTTAAGAAGAGCTTTTAAGGAACTTGAAAATGTCAGGAACAGTCAGGGAAGAATGCTTTGTTTTGAAAATGGCAGGGAAATTCATCTTATACTTCTTGTCACGCTCCAAAATTAATGATTATTAGTTGTTATCTCAGTGTCCAGTTGCAGTTTTTTTTAAAGTTTTCCCAGTACAAATTTGCCAAATTGTTAACAATTTCAAGGTTAAAGTTAGAAAACATTCAACATTTTCCTAAGACAAATTTACGAAAAATAAATTTAAAAAATAGTCAACAATTTCTTACGAGAAATTTGCCCAATTTTCAGCATTTTCCGAGCACTGATCTGCAAAATTTTCAACAGTTTCTGAGGAAAAAATTGCCAAATTTTCAATAGATTACGAGGACAACTTTTCAAGAATTTTCAGTTTTTGGGCTGATCGAGTTTTATTACATTTTTAACAGCATTCGGGTATCGAAATTTGTTAAATTTTTGAAAGTTTACGATAGGGTTTGTGTAAAATTTTTAACAGATGCCGAGGCAAATTTACAAAATTCTGAACCCTAGTTTTCAGATTACTAATTTGTAAAAACGTTGAACATTTTACGAATATACATGTATATACTGTATAATGTATATATGAAATTTACACCAATTTTTCCAGCTAATTTTTTTTTTAAAAAAAATTAACTTTTACCTACTGTATTTTTTCAACTGTAATTTTGAAAAAATATGAAATATTGTCATTATTAAATTTTGCAAAATATTGAATATCGTCTCGTGTCGATTTTGCAAAATCGTTAATAATTGACATTGGCATAGGTCAAATTTTGACATTGTCATTAGTCTGGGAATTTTTTTTAAAAACTTGGAAAAGTCAGGGAAATTCAATGTGAGTATTCTGGGAGAACCCTGCAGAAAGCATCATCAAAACATTTCCACGAAACTTATTTAGGGTCATCTAAGTGAAACGAGTGAATTAAAGTGCCCGAAATCGATATGATGTTTCTTAGTACATCAACTTTACTCACTTGCTGCAATGTTATATTTATGGCATTCTTGGGCATTTTACATCCACTGGGAAACGACGCCAAGCAAGCTTCGGACAGAACGAGGACCAAGATAACCACTGGCACAACTTTAGGCATGATTTTTGGTAGTTGAGGTGAATTGAGCAACTTACGATGTTAAAATGTGTAAATGATCTGACTTTCTAACTCACTTTTATACGTGTTTCGAGACCCGATTAAGACGAGAATTGTGATACATATGTTGATTAAAGCTAATAAGGACGTGAGCGGAACAATTAAAACTGTCAAAAACAGATGACGGGTTTGATTGTGAATGGAGGCGTGTCAAAAAAATCGTACATTTTCAAGTTTATGCAATGATATTTACCAAAAAAACTGGAGGTCGAAATATACAGGGTGAACCAGATGTCTGAGCCTTCCATTTTCCATTGTTAGGAAAAATGTACCAAGAATAAATGAATAGAACGTAATGCGAGGATTCCAAAAACCTTGTCAAAACTCAAAAAAGCACGTCATTTTCATGGCGCATGCGAGTTTAATATCTAAACCGTAGGAGATAGAGCAAAACTTCAAATTAGAAAGTTGCTCAGCGTTTCATAATTAGTGTAATGGCAGTGTTTGTCACATTGCTTATCGCTCCTATTGCAAAAAAAATATTTTTTAGTTTCACTGATGTGTGCATCCTTGCAAGTCAGGAAAGCTGTCACCAAGTCGTAAGGGGCATTCAAGTCATGTCAATTAGACAAACACTGCCATTAAACTAATTATGCCACGCTGAGCAACTTTCTAATTCGAGGTTTTGCTCTATCTCCTACGGTTTAGATATTAAACTCGCATGCGCCATGAAAATGACATGCTGCGTGAGTTTTGACAAGGTTTTTGGAATCCTCTCATAGCGTTCTATTCATTTATTCTCGGCACATTTTACCTAACACCAGGGGTTTAAAAGATATTTGGAAGGCCCAGACATCTGGTTTACCCTGTATACATGTATGGCGTCATTCATTGCAATTCTAATGATTAAGTCGTTAGTTACGTTCTGGCGATGACGTAATTTAGTAAAATCGCGATGCTGACGTCACTCGATCATTAAAATGCTTGTGATAACGTCAGATGCTACATTCTGTCGATTATGTCATTCAGTAAAATTCTGATTATGTTGTTAGTTATGTTGATGATGTGAAATTAGAAACTTCGAAATATCCAATTGGTTTATAAATATGCGTGCAGCTTTGCATAGCAAGATTGATTAGCAGGAAAGCTCGCCGATGTATTTTATTGATATTTTATTTCACGTAATAGTAACTAGCTTTTTTGCCTACATTTACGACACCCTGAGACCTTTTTTAAATGCGGCGCTATAGTTTCCTCGATGCTAAACTGCGAACTGGTTCGAGTCCCCGAATAATCTCAGGGAGCTTTGCTGCCATGCATTCATGCTATGCATGATTGCATAAGTACAGAATGCGATTCAATTCAACTCAGTACCATACAGTCTGCAAAGATATACCTTATGTTGAAAGAAGGGGGGGTGGTGATGAGACTAGTTACATTAAGCAAGGTGTCCTAAAAGCACGGTTTGTCTCACCATTAATAAGCTGTCCCAAAATTCTGCGTGTAGGGTTCAAGGAATGTGTCAAATTCAGAGTTTTGCTGTACTTTAATTGAGTAGGATGCCAAAAGCATGGATATATTTAATGGGGATACAATTATTAGACGCCATCTGTGCAGCAAAGAAAAAACAACTCGAGGAATGCTGGCAACACAATTTATTTTACTCTTTAAATTTCGTCTAATTTCGCGATATACAAGTCAGATTTCGACGAAATTTGTAGAGAATGTTCACTGAGTGCTGGACAATTTTAAGCAATTGTCATTTTGAGGCACGTCGTAGCTGTCCTTGACTTCGATGCCCGCTTCCTCGACCACTTGGTCGAGAGTAGCTTTGTCTGCTTTTCCATCCTTAGTCCATACTACAAAACCTGCGAAATTAATTTTTCATTAAAATGTTGAAACTTCAACGCATTTATATAGCTTATTTCGTATAGTATATTTATTATTCTATTAGTAGTAATGGTGAATTTGTATAACTTTATAATTTTTTGTAACTCGTTGTAAATTGTATTACAAAGAAAAACGAAGCAAATATTTTAAGGAAAATCGAAAATAAAAGGATTTTATTTTGAGGAATCAGGAAAGAAATGTTACATATTACCCCCTAGTCCTGGAAAACCTGGAAAGGTCAGAAAACTTGATAATGTTTCTAAAGTCAGGTAGAGGTCAGGGAATTAAGAATGACTTTTTTTTAAAAAAAGTCAGGGAAATTCAACGAACAGTAGTCATGTTGTCGCTATCCAAAACTAAAGCTTCTACCTGGTTAGCTCAGGGCCCATTTGCAAACAGTTTCTGAGGACAAATTTGCCAAATTCCACTCGTTTTACGAGTACATATTTGCAAAACTTTTTCACTTTTTCCGATTAAAAATTTTGTAAAAGTTTTTACATTTTCCGAATTTTTACGCAATTTTTATAAAAAAAAGTCTACGTTAATTTTCGAAATTGTGATTAGTAAATTTCTCAAAATATTTTCCTGGGTCGATTTTACAAAAATGTCAATTTTTGTCATTGTATGTTTAGTCAGGGAAATTGAAAATGAAATTTCTGGGGGAACTATTTGTTATCAAAACCGCGATTAATCTTTAAAAAAAAGCATTAATGGAAACTTACCTTGGAAATCGAACTTTCCATTTAAAGTGAAACATGCACTTTCGATAAAATAATTGTCATATCTAACGATGTAATCGTAATGTACCGTCGATTCTAAAATTAAAGTTATTAAAATTACAATAAAACAATTGAATTTTTGATTGCCGTTGACCGTGTTCAAGAAGCCGTGTTCAATATTTTATAACAAAAAAAATTCAACTTCCTTATGTTTTAAGAATCATGAAGAAATTGCAAAATTTATTACGTTCTACTTTTTAATTTTTTTTGTCATTCTGCCTTTTAATTTACTTTTTTATTTAATTTTATGATATCCAACATTTTTTTTCAGAATTAAAATTAATAATTCGTTTATAATAAATTAATTCGTATTAGGAAATCAAGATTTACTTTTTAAAAAAAATAATATCCATTTCTCCAAATTACATATCATGTTCCATTTTTTTTCTATTTCTTATATTTTAACCCATATTTGTATAAATATAATTTCTGCGCAAAATTGTAATTTTTTCCTAAATTTCATTTTTTTTAAACCATTTCTTCTAAATTAAAATGTCTTAATTATTTATTACAAAAATAAAATTAGCCTTTTATTAATTTTTCTAAATTATATTTGTTTACCATTTGTTTTCTAAATTAAATTTCTTTACACATTTTTTCAAAGTTTAATTAATATTTAAAACATTTCTTCTAACTTATTATTAATAATTTTTTTCCAAATTAAAATTCTTTTTTTATTAATTATATTTTTTTTTCTCAACTAAATTTCGTTACCCATTTTTTAAATTGTTTTAAAACCATTTCTTCTTAATTAAATTTTCTTAATAATTTTTTTCCAAATTAAAATTAGCCTTCCATAGTTTTTTTTCTAAATTGTAAATTTTATGATTTTTTACTAAACTAAATTGCTTTACCAATTTCTTTAATTTTTTTTAAAATTAGTTCATCTATATTGAATTTTCTAAAGAATTATCAAAATTAATTTTTTTTAATATTTTTTTTTTCCAAATTAAAATTTTCTTTTAAACGCGTATTGAAAATGATGCACAAAACTTAGATAAGAGTGTTTCCATGCGCCCAACTTGTATGCTTATTACTAATGACGCCATCCACAACCACGTCCATATTTACCAAATCACTACCCAGAAATGATGCCAAAATACCGATTTTCAGCAATGCTAGACATCATTCTCGAGTTTTTCACTCTACACGACCATTCTTAATGTCACAGTATTAGGATCCGTGCAAAGTTTGCTGCACATTTAATCGAGATCATGTATACTCAACTGTCTTTTAAATTCTGGTACTTGAAACTGCCATCAACAGGCGATTGCGTCACTTCGTAGACATCATTAACGAATATTCCTCCGGCCCTTGAATCGAAATCGGAGCATTCATTACTTAATCATTCAGTCTTACAAAATATTCGAACATTTAATTTCATTCATGATGAAATTGTTTCCGTAAATAATTCGCTTATAAATTACTTTTATTGTATGAATTTGTCCAAAATTCTACCAATTAACAGGACGTAAGTCGATGATGATAATCCACGATTATTCGGATTATTTATGGAAATTGAAAATTTCTGGAAAAGTCAGGAAAGGATGACTGATAAATGTCAGGAAAATTTAACGTATTAATAGTGCCACAATCCCAAATTAATGTTTCACTATGTTACCTCAGGTCATTTTTTGAAAACAAATTCAAAGTTAAAATTTCCAAAATGTTCAACAGTTTCTGAAGACAAATATGCAAACTTTTGAACAGTCATTGGGAATATATTTGTAAAATTTCCAACAGTTTTGAAAGACACATTTGCAAAATCTTTTCCTCAGTTTTTGAGGGCGAATGCTGAGTGGTTAGCATTCTCGCTTTGCATTCGGTAGACCCAGGTTCGCTTCCCGGGTCAGCTATCCTCGATTGTGGTTTTTCATGGTTTCCCACAATTTCTCCAGGCGAACGCTGGGGTAGTTCCAAAATTAAATTGGCCATGACCGTCTTCCTTTCCTATCCCATCCTCCTCGTAAAGGCCCCAATTACGGGAAATATAATTTAATTGCTGTGTTGGGATCCATCACTAAGGATCCCCCCTGCCAAATGGTACTAATCTACTGACTGCAGGGTAAAGACTTGAATTGAATTGACAAATTGCCAACAGTTTCCCAGGGCAAATTTGGACAAATTTTGAACTGTTTTCGAGTACAGATTTTTAACATTTTCAACGGTTTACGAGAATTTTGTTTCAAAATTTGCAATATTCTCAACATTTCAGAGGAATTTCACCTTTTTTAAAATACACATTTTGTAAAATGTTCAGAGAATTGTCAAGCCTATTTTTGAAAACTGATATTAGTAAATTCATGTATTCAAAAATGTGGAAAGCTGTCCTTGTACATGTGAATTTTGAAAAATCGTCGATAACATTGGCATATATGAATTTTGTCGCTTTTAAGTCAGGAAGTTAAAAATTGTTTTACAACAAAAAAAATTCGGTTCGTTTCGAAGGATCCAGCGCCATCGAAGACACAAACCTAAATAAAGTGATATTTTACAGAAAAAATTCAATCACAAAAACTGAATAAATATTGTTTTTAAGAATTAAAATTCTTTTCTTACGGCTCTACATCGTAAGGGAAGGATTTAATGAGAGAAAATCCGTCCACTCTGGTCACCCAGTGACCTTGAGCACAAGCTATTGAAAATCTACCACCGCCGTTTACGACTCGTTGAGCGAACCAAACTGTACCCCCCAACTGAAACGAGAATATCGGTCAGATTATGCAGGAAATTGTGCTTTTAAAAAGAGCATGTCAAGAATTGTTTCTTTAATGCAGAGTTATCCCCGACCTGGAAATCCTAGAAAAGTCAGGGAAGAATGTCAGGGGAAATCAATGTACTAACGTTATCACGATCCAAAGTTAATGTTTCTACTTGCTTTACTCAAGGCCCAATAGCAATTTTTTTTAAATTTCCGAAGTACAAATTTTCTTTTTTTTTCAATAATTTCATAGGACACTTTTGCAAAAATTTTAATGGATTCTGAGAACAAATTTGAAACATTTTCTACCTTCTCCGAGCACATATTTGCAAAATTTACCACTGTTTTCCGAGTACATATTTGTAAATCTTTCAACAGTTTCTAAGGACAAATAAAAAAACGCAATGTGAAAAAGTTAAGAATTTCACAAATCTCAACTTTTTTACATTGAAAATTTGGAAAAAAATGCTAAATTCGTATAATTTTGACAGCTTTTCAAAATATTTAACAGTTTTGAATGGCACAAATACAAAATGTTTAAACTTTTCGTAATATAAATTTGCAAGATTTCCAGCTTTGACCAGGACACATTTTTAAAATTTTAACAGTGGCCTAGCTAGCACAAATTTTCAAAATTCTCAACTTATTCATAGTATAAATTTTAAACATTTTAAACCTTTTCCGATTACATCTTTGTCAAGTATAAAAAATATGGTTTATGCTAATTTTGTAAAATTTAAGAATTGTCATTGTTATATTTTGAAAAATATGGAATTTTTTCCTTTGTTGATTTAGCAAAATCGTGGATAACGCAGACATGTCAATTTTGATCTTGTCATTGATCAAGGAAATTTGATTCATAACCTGGACATGTCAGTGAAGTTAGATATAACATTTTCGGGGGAATTCTGAACAGACTTCTTTATCAGTTTTACAAAATGTTGTTAAAAGTCGTCGAAATTGTAATAATTGACGTCATCGTCAGGTCTTTTAGTAGAACCCTGTTTCCTGAAACATTTTGAAGAAACTGTTGCGGGAACAATGTGCAGGGTCATCTAAGTGAAACTAGAGCAAGGGCACGAAATCGATATGGTGTTTGTTTTTACATCAACTATACTTACTTGCTGCAAGCTGATATTTATGGCATTCTTGGGCTTTTGACATTTACTTGGCAGCAAGGCGAAGCAAGCTTCGGACAGAAAGAGGACCAAGATAGCGGCTGTCAAAACTTTAAACATGACTTTCGGTAGTTGAGGTGAATCTAGCGATGGACGATGTTGAAGATTGTAACAGATAGGTCTATCTAACTGGCTTTTATACGTTTTTGGAGACCCAATTAGGACTGGAGTGGAAATTAAGCTAATAAGGAAATAAGCGCGGAACAATTAAAACTGTCAAAACCATATGACGTGTTTGACCGTGAATGGAATAGTGTCAACAATAACGCACATTTTCAAGTTTATAAGGCTGCGGAATTAATGTCATTTGTTGTAAACGCCATACACGATATTTACCCAAAACCTCGAGGTCGAAATAAACTATGCCATAAATTTAGAACCGCGCAGAAGTTTCTGCCAAAGTCAATATGGTGCATCTGTCTTTTGTTTCTTGATATTCTAATAATAATTACGAGATATATAGCAGAATAATTGTCCCGGAAGTCTTGTGTCCTTGGCAGAATACTCGCAGTCCTGGCAGGGTGTGTTGGTGGTGGAGTGATGAGTTTATGATGTAAGTACCTGTATTGAGCATGAGTCGATTTAATTTTCAATCATCGCTAAAATTTACGACTAAAATAGTCGTTCTTAAATTTAAATGAATAATTTAGTCGTTCATCGTCAATCCTATCGTAGTAATTAGTCGCTGGATCGGAATAAAGCATTACCGAAGAAAATTGTCAGTCATCAATTTCGCAGGTTTTACGACAATATTGCTGATTTGCTAACAATTTTGAGAAGTTTTAGATATTTTTGTGAATTTTTAAAGTATTTGAGAATTTTTCGATAATTTTTAGAATTTTTTAACTGCTCTTGAATTTTTCAATTTAACTTTTCGTTGCGACGGTTAGGAAGGTTTTTCTACAGTTTTGTTATTTTTCGATTACAATTTTTATAAAATTTCAAAAACTGTCACACAATGGGGTATTTTCACTACTTTTTGTTTTTGGCAGAATATGAAAATATGTAGTCTAACTAGAATATAGGTAATAT
>JAQGAO010005524.1:0-13485 GCA_034697705.1 Ommatoiulus sabulosus
AAAAAATCTGAAAAAATTCAGAGAACATAGTAATATTATATTGTTTCATTTTGCAAAGTTTTAAAAATGTAGGATAAGAGGATCATAATGTGTGACTGAGAGGGTTTGTCCTCTGACGTAGAACTACCTGTACGCCTTCAACGAATTAAGGGGTAGTTACCGGTATGGAGTTTTTGGATGTTCTAATAATGTACGTCCTAGTATACATGGCCGAAAGTACGATTTCAGTTAATATCCGAAAAAATGGGAAATTTTTAATGAATAGCTTCATTTATTTAAATTATGACGACGCAATTAAAATTTGGATGATAACGTCATTCATTAAAATTTCTGATGACGTTATTCATAAAAGTACTTCATTCTTAAGAAGTATTGGAGAAAGAATTTTTTATTAATGTCGTCAGCATTAGAATTGTTAACAATGACGTCATCGACCGTCTTTCATTAAAACTGACCCATTATTCAGACATTTAATCGGGCATTTTTCCCCAATTATTTATTCGGGCATTTTTTAGGGTATTTTTTCCGACAAATAAGCTAACAAAACTAAACATTTTCTGGAAATCGAAACTCCAAAAAAAAAAAAAACATTAAGTCGGGGAAAGACGCATACATAGTTCTACGTCAAAAACATAAGAGAGCAGTCTTATGTTTCCTCATTAAGTAAACTAACTGACCTCACTGAAAATAGAAAAGGTCGTACGTACATCATGTTATACATGGACGTGTATAAAAATTTCAGAAACACGCAATTGATCTTGATCGCACTAAATATAAATATGAACGTAATTTTTGCAAAATCTTGAGTGAGATTTCTGGACTAAGTCGTCCGGACAATTTATTAAGCATAAGTATCCAACGATACGATTGTTTCCAAAACGTCACACACTTTCCAAAGTCGACAATTTTTTCAAAAACGTGTAAACAGTACGTTGCTGCCAAATATTACATTCTTAAGAAGTATTCATTTAATATTCCATATTTGTAATGTCTAATACAACTCCCGCTTATGCTAATTTTGCATAAAGATACTTCCTCTCAAAATTGGTAGCTATTCAAGTAAACGTTTTGGAAACTTTCAAGACAATTTCCGCAACTTCGAATACCGTAAATATTGCTCTTTCCAGAGATACCTGACACCTGACAACTCAATTTATTGCTCAGACAGCGAAGATGATAATGGCTGGTAGAAAAACACCTAGGAGCTTCAAATGTCATAACTGGTCAAGAGAAAATCACAGGAAGGTCACTGAGCTTCCAACTCGACTGAATGCAATGCGACAGTTTATCAGACGCAGGACGACTATTTGCATAATGTTTCGAGTTTGTAGACTGCTGGCTATTTACTTTGTCTGACAAAATAAGGCATTTGCTGGTGTTGCCACTCAAGAAGCCCTTCAGGAAAAACGCACGTGTTTACAAATTGCAAAGTGAGCAATAATCGATAAAACTGTTATTGAACTAGAGGTAAAGTGATATTCCATCCGCAGCACTATTTACCAACAAACTGGGAGAGAACATTGTATGGTTGCTTGTTCATTTGATGGTAAGTTGCTCGCAAATATTCCAGCAGATAAGAACTGCAGTTAAAGGAAATAGATCAACAACTTGAGAATCTGAAATTATGCTATATCATTCAATGGTTATGTTACATGCATATACGAGCTCGTACCATAACATGTCAAGTTATGTTGCGAAATGTTCCAAATGTGCCCAATCATTCAAATTTCCAAGCGGTGTGAGGTGTTGGATATTGGAAATAACTCGTGGAAACAATCCAAATTATGTTGGAATATTTGCCTTTGATGAAATGTTTTAAGCTGACATTTTCACATACTGTTTTAAAGCATGACGTTGCAAAATATGTCTAACTGATATTTTGAAATTGGAAAAATCAGCAAGACTTTAGAAGTTTAGATAATACACAACCAATTTATTTATATGTTTTCTCAATGTTTCGGAGTTCACATGCCTTCCTCAGGAGCTAATTCGTATACAAGTTCATATTATTAATACTTGTTACCTATTTTTTAGAAACAATTGTTTACAAAACACTAATTTATATGCATCAAATTATAACAAGATCACAGCTAATTTGGGAAAGGTTAACTTTACTCTCAAATCTGGTTAATTTTTCCTGTTATGATACCGACTACAGAGAGACTAAATTTTGAAATTAAGTTAAAAATGGCATTTTGGGAGCATTTTATTTCAAACTGTCATTCTAAAATAAGTCAAACTTGTATTTATGAATTGTATTAAACTCATATCTTGAAGTGTTCCAAACTGACATTTTGATAATTTATAACTGAAATGCATTCGAAGTATAGAATCATGGAAAATGAAGTGATGAACCATTCCAAATTGTCATGTTAAAATATTTGCCGTTGATGAAATGTTTCTGGCTGACATTTTGACTATTCCGAGCTTAAATTTTAAAATATTCAAAATGACGCTTTGAATTGTTCCAAACTGACATTTTGAAATCTTCCAAACTAATGTTTTGAAGTATAATAAACGTACATTTTAAATGTCCCATGCGATGTGAGGTGTTGGACAATGGGAACTACATTGTAAATTGTTGAAGCATACCATTTTGACATAATACAAGCTCACATTTCAAAACATTCCACATTGACGTTTTGAATTATAACTAACTGACATTTTAAAATGTTCCAAACTGACATTTTAAAATGTTTTAAAATTGACATGTTGAAAAGTTCCAAACTGACATTTTAAAATTGGGTTAAACTGTCATTTTAAAATTGGTTTAAACTGTCATTTTAAAATAGGCCAAACTGATACTTTCAAGTGTTATAAACTGGCATATTGATACGTTCCAAACCAACATTTTCAATATTCATAGCTGAAATGCATTTGAAGTATTGAATCATGGAAAATGAAGCGATGAACCATCCCAAATTGTTATGCTGAAATTTTCCAAACAAAAATTTCGGAATGTTTCAATTAAGTTGACGTATATATAGATACGTTTATGTACGGGGTTATAGAATATATGGGCATGTCCATACAGTACATTCCCAATTTTTGGTCTGGCCATATAGACCAAAAAGTTTATGTGTAGCTATTGAAAACAAACATAATGAAATATTCCTAATGTCAATGACATGCATCAAGTATTCAAATAGACATGTCTCTGACAAGTAAAAAATATTCCAAACTGCCACATCTTGGTCAGTTTCGTTTCCGTATTGGTAGTTTGGTCAAACCGACAGTATGGCAGTCCCCAAGGCAGAGCAAGGCACATTTGCATGAGGTCTGGAGCTGGTTGACTGCCGGCTATTTATTCTATCTGACCAAGCAGGAAGCGCAGGGATGAAGGAGGAAGGGAGGGTGAGGTGCTGCTCAATGAATCTAGCCAATAGAAAACGTACTTACCAACGATATTTAAGGTGACAAAATGGCTGATGATTGGATCCGAACTGACTTGGCACTCGTAGAGTCCAGCGTCTCTGGCCTGAGTGAATTTGATGTGCAGCGTCCAGTCGTCCGAATGATCTTGATGAGACAACTGAAACCTCTGGTCACTCGAGTAGGTTTGCAGGCCAAAAGTCAAAATGTGGAAATCGCGATGGCGAATCCAAGACACCTGATGAAAAAAAGATTAACCAAAAAAAAAGCTATTAAAACCACGAGTAAGCTCGGAAGATTGATCGAAAAACCAATTAATGAAAACCTATTAATAATAAAAGATACCATCCTCGAAGCTGAGGGGAAAGATAACCTTAAAAAGGCTCGATGATCCCAAACTAGAACTTAATTTAACCCTACTTATTTTAGACAAGAGGTGATCTACAATGTTAAGTTATGCAGAAGTTTGTGTTTTGAGAGCAACAACAAGCGTCTTTGATGCATCTGCGTATATATCACTGTTTGAGTACAATACAAGCTTTAACTGTGTGAGGCATCTTAAAATTCAACGGTTTAAAAAAAAAATTTTTTTTCATTCTGCAGTTTTTTCAACGTAAAACTACATCTAGGGCCGCATAGTAAATTATGACGTCATTCTTTAATATCCTGTTGACGTCACCATCAACATTTTTATGAATGACGTCATCGCCCGAACTCAGGATCCCTAACTCAGGAATTATGACATGATCATAATTTTAATAAACGACATCACCAAAACTTTAATAAATGACGTCAATATCAACATTTTTATAAACGACATGCATCACCAGAACTTTACTGAATGACGTCATCATCAACATTTTTAAAAGGACATCACCAAAACTTTACTGAATGAAATCATCATCAAAAATTATATGAACGACATAAACAGAATGTAACAGATGACGTAATAATGGTTTTAATTTATCACGTCATTAATTAAAAAAAAATTATTTTCAGACATTTAAATGCACATTTTTAGGACATCCTCAACTCCATAATTATACCCTATTCATTCAGTCTTAAGACGTAGTTCTAAGCCAACAATTTCGGAAAGAACATTTTTGCAGAAAAGTAATCAACGCAAAATCTGTGAGGCGACAGATCTTGCAACAGCATGAAGATTTTAATTTAATTTTAAGCTAAACAAATAACTGGAATATTTTATGAATCACCATCTATATGGATCAAGATATGCAGTATCAGCTAAAAACCACGTTTTTAATTCATTTAAATATGACGCTTGGAAAATTTAAAAATGTGAAATTCACATATTCTACACGTAGTTGTTTACATAGTAGTTGTACATAAATTTGTTACTGAAACTTGGTTTTAGAAACTGGAATGTGAGCATACGAACCGTGCTTTACAAATTGGGAGTTTCCAGTTATGGAAACCTAGTATCCTTAAGGTTTCCTTGACGTGTACCCAACTCAAAGGTTGGAACACACCTAGGAAACAAACTAAAACTTGATTTCCGAAACTGGAAATATGCAAATATCCGAACCGTGCGTTCACCGGCTTACCGATTTGGGAGTTTCCAATTACTGAGTTTCCAGTTTCGGAAACAAAGATTCCCTAAGGCTTCCATGGTGTGTACCTATAGCACAAAGGTGGAAACACACAAAAGGAAACAAACTAAAACTTGGTTTCCTAAACTAAAATGCAAGTATTTGAACCATGCGTTAATTCAACGGCTTTCCAAATTAAGTTTCCAGTTAAGTCAAATACTGAGTTTCCAGTTTAGCAAACCAACTTTCCCCAATGTTTCCTTGATGTGTACCTAGCTCAAAGGCAGGAACACATTAAGGATACTTAAGCTGAAACTTGGTTTCCGAAACTAAAATGCACGTATCTGAACCGTGCGTTCTCCCGGCTTTCCGATTTGGGAGATTGCAGTTAAGTCAACTAAATTTCCTTCCCGTCAAGTCAACCGAGTTTCCAGTTTCTGAAACCATACAAAATGCGCAGCAACTACAAGCGTGCACTCATGTTTCCAAACAAGTAATTTTCACGCGCTTAAATATAATGCAAATCCAGGCCCCCGTGCAGAAGCGCCCTCTGGCGGCGACGGTAGCGTGAGGCAGATGTTCGCCTATGTTGCAGTCGTTGGCTTCCGTTATATGCGAATCCGTAAAAATCAATGAAAAACTAGGCCATGGCAAATCCAGTTGATTTCCGAATTGAAAGAAGCCCATTAATCTCAATACATTAGGTGACGCTGACAGAAATAAATTAAAAGTGAGACAGCAAAAATAAGATGGGGGAAAAAAAAAAGAAAGAGTGAGATTTGGGCAAATTATTAATTAATCCGCGTGGCGTGCAATGGCATATTGCGCAAAATTACCATACGAGATAAATGCAAAAGGAGTGAAGCAAAAAACGTCTATAAAGGAGGAAACAATTAAAAAGTCTCAATTGTATGCCACCGAAAATGCAAACGCGGACAAAAAAGCAACTTATGATGAAAACGGCGAGGTGATCATAATGGAGAAAACAAGCTAATTAGCACGAATTTCGTGTAACGGAATTAACAAGAGAAAAAAAATGGGATAGCTAGAGAAACACGAAACCGCACTTATGAAACGAAAGAGCTTAAGCCTGACTTAAAACGTTGCGGGACACTTAAAATAAGCGTGTCGTGATGAGTACAAATTTGGAAGAAAGTTGAAGGATCTTGGGAAAAGACTAGTTGCCTTTAATAAAATTAATAGACAAGAACGCTAGATTTTAATTCTACGCTCGTAGTGCTACATCCTCCGTTGAAATTTGCAAACTATATATATGCTGTTGCGAACTCTACTGTACTCACCAGTGAATATATTGCACACAAGCTTTTAAAATGACGCAGTTTTTACATTTTTTGTTTTACATAAAACTACGTATTTCATCGACTTAAGGGAGTAGTTTTGAGGTTTCGGATGTTTTGCGCTTTTTGTCCGAAAAAAAAGTACAATTTTCATCAGAAAGAATGTCCGATTTTTGTCAGAAAGTAGAATTTTCTAATGAATTTACTACAATTTTGATGACGTCCTACATTAAAAAAATTTGGCGACGACATTCATTAAAAGTTTGGTGACGTCATACGTTGAAATTCTGATCTCGGGTGTCACAAAAATTCTGATGACGTCACTTATAAAAATCTAATGATAACGCCATTCATTCAAATTATTATGGCGTCACATGTCATGACGTTCCATATTAAAGTTCTGATCATGACGTCCGATATCAAAGTTCTAATCATGACGTCTGATATCAAAGTTCTGATCATGAACCGACGTTCTGATGATGTCGTCATTCCTTAAATTCCGAAGATGGCGCCATTCCTTAAATCGTGAACTTGACGTCAATCCTTCAATTCTGAAGATGACATCGATCATTTAAAAGTTTGATGACGTCATGCATTGAAATTCTGATCTCAGTTATCACAAAAAATTTGATGACGTCACTTATACAAATCTAATGATAAGGTCATTCAATCAAATTATTAGGAGTCTCATATTAAAGTTCTGATCATGACGTCCCATATCAAAGTTCTGAACATGACGTCCCATATTAAAGTCCTGATGATGTCATTCCTTATATCCCGAAGATGACGCCATTCCTTATAACCCGAAGATGACGTCATTTCTTAAATTCTAAAGATGACGTCATTTAATAGGCAGCCCCTGATGTACATGTAATTCTACGTTATCAAATTGCAGGATAGCACAGCTACGTTTCGGTGTCTTTTTTATTTTGGCACAAAGTAAGATTTAATGAAATGTAATGCAGCACTTTGAATGGTAAATCAATGTGGCAATACTGTAATGTCATGCAGACGAAACTATGTTAAACACAGACATGTCGTTTTTACAAAATATATGGAGCTCATTTTGCTTGACTTAATACCGACTTAAACAAAAAATTGAATACTTTGAGGTTGTGTCATGCTTGAATCGGGGGTACGTCACCAATGACGTCATGTACGGTCTTACAAGGCCACGATATAAATCATGTTCCATGTACGGCTGGCTATACATGTCCATGTAAACTTTTCCCTGAATATCCAATTTCTATTATTCATACCCATACATGTTCCCATGTACTATATCCTATATTACTTTTTCACACTGACCATAACCAAAATGAATCACAACATCGAGGAAAAAAGGTGGAAACAAAAAATTTAGGAAAAAGACTGAATAAAATTGAGAAAAAAAAACTGAGAAAAAAAGTTGAATAAAAACTAACGAAAAAGTTGGAATAAAAAAAAATTGCGGATAAAGGACGAATAAAAAATTGAGAAAAAATGTTGAATCAAAAAATTGAAGAAAAAAGTTGAATCAAAAAATTGAAGAAACAGGTTAAATAAAAAGAAGAGTACAAAATGTTGAATAAAAAAATTCAGGAAATAGGTTGAATAAAAAAATTCAGGAAATAGGTTGAATGAAAAAATTCAGGAAATAGGTTGAATGAAAAAATTGAAATAAAAGTTTGAATAAAAATAATTGAGGAAAAAGGTTGAATGAAAAAATTGAGGAAACTTTTTGAACAAAAAATTAGGAAAAAAAGGCTCCTGTTTGCACTACTTAACAATATTTTTAACGATAAAAAACGTCTCCAAGTGCCGTCTTCTGCCCGCAGAAAAACGAATGCCCAACAATATTTGCACCACCAAACCTAAGAAAATATGGTTTTAATCGCATTTTTCTCACAGTTTTCTCTTGTTTGTTTTTCATCAGGTGCGCCCTGCCTTCGAAAAACATACGTTTTGTTTACGTTACGAAAAGAAGCATTAAGAATCAGTCAGGTAAAACATTTCAAGTTAGGCAAAAACAACATGGGGCTCGGATGCATTCACGTGACGTGCCGAAATGTAAATCGATAAAATACAGCTTATGAGATTTCGGTGTGGAAAACAAACTCTGAAAATGTCGATTGCATGCTATTGTTTTCAAAAATAACGACCTTTAATAAGATACCTTACATAGCTTACAAACAGTTGGAATTTTCGATGTAAACTCAAATGAATTCAACACTGTTTCCGTAGGGGGAATTAATCGGTTTACCGTTTACGTTTTAATAATTAATTTTAACGCAATTATGCAGGCTCCACGTGTGATCACGCCAACAGGAAACGTTTTTATTTCACATTTTATACGCTCTGATTGAAGTGTGTCAAAACTGTTTGCTCATTTCAAAATATTTGGAAACTCCTTAAGAAGAATTCCCTTAAAGGACGTAAATTAAAGGAATGTTAAAAAAGTCACATTTAATAGAATGCAAATTATGAGAAATCAAACGTTTCAATTTTTTTCAATTTAAAAAAACATAAACGAAGTTAATTGCTTTCAGTTTGAAATTTTCATTTTTAAAAGCCATGGCTGGTAAAATGCTCAGAAATATACGCTTGGCTTTTCGGACACTTCTAAATTTGCATGAAATTCGGCAACAAATTTCCTTCTGTATGATGACTTTAATAACCGTCACACACAAGACAATTTATATTACGAAACTTGTTTCCAGATATATTCGGGAAAAAATTCCTTCGGAAATATATTTCCACAAAGAAAAAAAAATAGAAAATGATTTCTTCTTCTGAGTTACTTATTTCTGGAAAGAAATTGATCTACTATTCTTCATAGCCATGACTAATTAAAAGCATAAATACGATCAAGCATCAACTTAACATACTCAAATAACGCAATTTCACGAAAAAACCGATGCAAATTTGGAAAAAAATGTATAATAAATGCCTGAAAAAAATGTATAATAAATGCCTTTTCTAAAATTGGCACATAGTACATAATACAATATTTTTTAAATAAAGTAATTTTTCAGAAAAAACAACTATGTTTTATAGAAACTATTACATTAATGATTACAATATACTTGCACATGAACAGTATAATATATACGTATTAAGTTTTGGTTTCATTGTCCATTCCGATTTTTGTCCAAGTAATGCCACAATCATTGGTTAATTATTTTATTAGAAATTTTGTTTATATACATGTATTTTACTTCGCGATATAAAATGCATTTTTTTTCGTTCAATTTTTCATCTATGCCCAAGTTAATTTATCACTTAAACATTTGTTAAATATCATACTAAGGAGAACATTGCCATAAAATGATTGATACGCAGTAATTAACGAGCCATTATAAAAGCAAAAAAAAAAACTGTAGAACTGCAATTTAATATGACGCGTATCGATTTAATGCTAAGTGGAAGAAGTAGGGGGAAAAAACTTAACGGAGTAAACTACATGTAAGTAAAATTTCGAAGAACACAATAAAGAAATTGAATTTAATGCTAGGGTCGTGTTAATGATAAAAAGGAGCAATTAAAGCAGGACCAATTTGATCTGCATATACATGTACCAAGGATTTTTACGAGAACCACAATAATAATAATAAAGATTTATGGTTTGGCAAACATAAAATGACGATAATGATGATGATGGTTCGTGAAGGTTTCCCCTTATTTAATACTCCTATTAAAGATTAACTTTGGATTATCGGGATGCGCCTGGTGCTCTTTTTTGAATATAAAAATCGTAAGCTGATGTTTCCCCTAGACGAATCCCATTCAATAAATCCTCAGCTAGCTTTAAGAAGCAAATTCACGATTCAAAAGTGATCCAATGCAATGGATCTATTCCTATATCTGCAATTAAACTATAAAGTACCCAATTTTATTACTGTTTTGACTTTTACGCCATTACGGATTATAAGATTTTATACTACATTTACAGATTATTTAAATTTTATGAGTTTACAAAAGCAAGAGTCCGGTAAGTTATCACTCAGAGAACGTAAACCAAAAAAAGTGTCTATAGATGGTTTACCAAAACTGACGTATGACCATACAGAAACTGTACGTTGTATGATCAATGTCGAAACCGATGTATAATACTAAAACTGATGCATTGACCATGCCAAAAGTGATGCATGATAATGCAAAACTGTTATATGATCATGCAAAAACTGTTGTTAGATCATGCCAAATTTGATGTATGATCATGCCAAAACTGATGCTTGACCATACCAAAACTGAACACGTATGATCATGCAAAAACTGACGTATGATCATGCCAAAACTGATGTACATGTATGATCATGCCAAAACTAATGTATCGTAGTACCAAAACAATCATTACAGTACAAGTAGGATGATTTGTATGACCCCATATATCTTTTCCACCTAAATGAGTTCAAGAAGTAAACTATTAAATAAAATAAATGTTTATAAATAATAACCACAGTCATCATGCAAAGCTAAGCAAGAAATTAATTATGATCATACATGTATATTTCCACCAAAAATAAATAATCATGAAATATCATGAACACTGTGACAAATATAGTAGAGAAATAAACATTTTATCACTTATTTTCGAGTGGATGGAGGTTAAGTACCCTCCCAATAAATAATTTAACTGCAGCACTTTCAGAATAATTCATGAAAGATCGTGCTTGTAGTAATAATTCAAACATTTCAGGATCCTTCATTCTTTTTTACATCTCCAATAAGATGTCAACCGAAATTTATAAGGAATAAATAATGAAATGATAAAACAAGCAGACATATTCCTGCATTTGATTATATTTATCAGACATTTCAATTTCTTTTCAGCTTTGTTTTCTTTACTATTTTATATAATTTACAAGAGATTTCCGGCTGTCGACACGTGATTTTCACAAAACGCAGACTTTCGTCAAATACTGCTGAACTCCTTTTTGTCAACTTTAATAAGTTATGGGTTCACGAATCCAAAAATATATATATAAATAAAATAAAAATAAATAAAAAATGAAGCAACCACGAAGAGATGATGCGCATTAATTTTTTATTCGTCTTCCAACGACTTTTTCCTAGCATTTATCTTTTAACATTTGCAGAAAACGCTTTGCCCTAAAGGGACATCTATCTATAGTGCCAAGACATTGCAGCAAACTGTTTTTATTCACCCATTTATTTATGCGTTTAGGCCTACGTTTTTATGCATTCTAATTCCTACGAGATTAAAATAAAAACCTGAAAAATAAAACTTCTTTTCGAGATTGTGCCTTTATCGTTTCGCCTCAAAATGTGTCTCTTAAACGTCAATTTTTTTTATTTAAATAATGGCAGTAAAACGCTCTTGTCTTATCAGTATATAAATATTATGGTAGGCACTTCATTCTCTAATCTTGTTTAACATTTATCTTAGAAACGCCACCAGATAGATAGCTCGATGTTTTTTCTGGCTTTTTTTTAAGATGCCTAAAAAAGCTAAGATTTTTTTTCCGAATTTGCCTCACGATTTCTGCCGACATAAAATCATCTTAGATGAATTTTATTAGTGTTTTCACGCATGTGAATCTATATTTGTAAAGTCATTTCTGATTACTGACAACATATATTTTTTCTTATTTTCCTATTGAAAATTTGCTTGCCCCTTGAAGTACGCAATCACTGCTAACCTTGTGTTGCGCAGCATTGCCTGAATGAGGGGTTTCAGGGTGAAAATATATTTGTATATGTTTGGCAGAGTTTCATTGACAAAATCATCTTAGATGGATTTTCTACGCGTTATAAAACAAACGCACGTATATAATTGACGTCATTTCTCAATACATGTACTGTAAACCTATAATTTTCCTATTTTACATCTTGAAAATCTGCTTGCCCCTCTAAGTAGGCAATCACTGCAAACTTCGTGTGGTGCAACATTGCCTGAATGATCGAGCCAGGGGAACGTTTTTGTTTTCATATGTTAATAATCTTAATAATTATACTAAACGGATAACTTTGCCTACGCAAATTTGTTTAAAATCAACAAATTTTGCAATTTATAAAGCTAACTGCAAATATGCCAAGTGGTGCAACACTGCCTGAATGATCGAGCCAGGAGAAAAATTTTGTTTTCATATGTTCATAATCTTAATAATTATAATAAACGGATATGTTTGCCTACGCCAACTTCTTTAAAATCAACCAATTTTGCAAAGTATAAAGCTAACTGCACATATGCCAGTTTCTAGCCTTCACTTTAAACGGCATTGCCTAAATGATACTTTTAATTTAAGGGTTAATTGATTAATTGGAGAACTATTTTATGGATATACAGTCTATATTAAACAAATATTTTTATAATTAAAATTTGCTGACATAATTTAGATCAATTTTTATATTTTAATACTGCTACTCTTTTTAAGTTCGGGTGAAATATTTTACAAAATTAAATGATATTCAATGAAGCAAAACTTCTAGATTTTTAGCTTAGGAAAATAGTCAACTGGAATGAACGTGAAACATGTTTCTTAGCTATTGTACTGTATTTACATAATTTTTTATAGACAAGGAATTATAAATAATTCTATTCAAAATACATAGAAAAATCTGTTCATTCGAAAATGTCTACTATTGCAGTTTCCTAAATAAATTGCATATACAGCACATATATTATTATGTACATAAGTACATTGGATTAAACTGAAATAATCCAATCAATTTGTAAAAGAAAAAAGAAAAACTAAACAAGCTTTTTAGGTATATAATTATGACTATTGTTTGCAATCTTGAGTTAAAGACGTATAAAACAAATCTGATTAAAATGCATTAATTTGATTTTTCTATTCCGTTTGTTTTCTTTCAATAAAACGTTGGCTACTGTATGATTATATAATATATGTATATGTACTTATGTTAATAAAATATTTCATTAAAGTCATAGACGAACATATCAAATACAGACGCTGAAAGTTATAAGCAAATAAATGGCTAAAAATCTAGTTAAATATCTTTAAACAGTTATAAATTTCAAATCCTTTCTAAAATGTTGAATCAGAGCCGTGCTTAGGGGTGTGCAAAGTGTGCGGCCGCACAGGGCCCCCACGAGGGGGGGAAACCACCATTATTTCCCAAAAAAAACCAAAAAAAAAACAGGCTAACAGCACGCCTAGCGAGGTTCAGAATTTTATGGTATTGTACAGGGTTCCCCCAGACCTGGAAAAGTCAGGGAACTTGAATATGACCTGGAAAAGTCAGGGAAAAGTCAGGGAAGAATGGTTTAGTTTGAAAAAGTCAGGGAAATTCAACGCAGT
>JAQGAO010005525.1:0-13482 GCA_034697705.1 Ommatoiulus sabulosus
TTGTTTACTTATTTTGAACCAGTGTCGCGTAGTGGTATTGCAGACTCATACCACTAGGCGATACTGGTTTTTAAGTTGATGAAATAAGTGTCAGCGTGCTCTTACCCTTATGTTAAAAAAAGGCGCGTAATTCGGTAATCTCATCGCATAATTCGATCGAATTTCCACACGTCTACATAACGCAAACGCGAGAGACGTGTTTTAGCAGCTTTATACAAGCACGGACACGTTTGGTCAACTTACAAGTGTGCATGCATCTAGCATATGATGTATCAGCGGCTGTATTCATGAATTTTCCGAGTATTTAAAAAAAATTAATTTTCAGCCATTGCAGCATACAGGCAACATCAAACACTACTTACAGTACAACTTTTTTTTTAAAAAAAAAAAAATAATTTTAAAAATATGTAATTACATTCTCACAATTAAATACAGTAAAACCTGGAAAAGTGACCACCTGTTTATGTTGACCACTTTTTAGTGAATTGTTTTTTCTAGTTTACATTTCCTGCATTCAAATTCTCTGTTTAGTGACCACCTGTCTATTGTGTACAGTGACCAGTGTGTGTTTTTTTCTTAATTTTTTTTACATTGTCAATGTACCTTATAAAGTAACCAGATAACAGATGAGTACATTACATCTTTCTTAAACCCATGGACATGATGATTCTGTAGTTTTTTGGTTTTGTGGTTTTTCACTACATTTATTACAGTCTACATGTATAAGTGCAGTGTACATGCTAATTATTTTAATGTAATCCACGCATTCTATGTACAGTGACCAACATAGCATTTTTTTTGGTGGTCACTCTTAACAGGTTGTACTGTAAATGGCTGAGAGCACTCAAGGGTCTGCAATTATAGTGCAATACCACTACGCGACACTGGTTCGAAATAAGTTGATAACCTACATGAATAAGTGTCAACGTGCTCTCAGCCTATATTTTTTTTAAAAAGCAAACAGTAGAACAAATTAATTAGCGTGTTTTTTTACAGTCATCGCCTATTTCCGTCACTCCCAGTCAGCCGCTTATTTCGGTTAAAATCACTGGAACCAACCGTTACCAACGTGATCGAAATTAAGCGTCTTTCGCTGCATGTTTTAAAAACAATTTATTTTTACAGGAAAAAAACCAAGCCCCAAGATGGCGGCAGGCGAAAATGACCGGTTAAAGCTGGCGACTGAAGGGCCTCGTCGGTTAACCGCGCTAGTTGCTCAACCATCCGCCAGGTGTCCGAGGGGTCTCGTGGCGAAGCGTCGTTTGGCGTCGGCTGCTGCAGTTCGGTGGTTGCGCGGTGTCTGTGCGGTGGCCGTCGTACGCTTGCGCTGAAGGTTGCTTCTCAACGAGGGGATCGCGAGCGATTTCGGTGCGGATTTTCAGCCTTTTTTCAGCGGCTTTTTCCTGGCCATCAGCGGGAGGAACGAATTCGGGAAAGCCCCCTCGCATCGGCCGCAATTTCGACTGGAAAAACGTACGCGTTCTTCATCCGTTCCGTGTCCCAATGGAGCTTCGCCCAACGCCGTGCTCGCTCTTTTCTTGTACATAGGATGCGAGGGAAATATGCTGCACAGGAGTGAAGATGCGCTGGATTTACTTGGGATTATTTCTGTGTTATTATGAAGCCCTCTGCGTGGGATTACATCGTAGAACTAGAGGTAGGAATCGCACCCTCTTATTTCTCCTATTTTGAAAAAAAAAAAAAAAAGAATAGAACCACCCGCAAAAATCGACGGTTCCGGCGCGTTCCATCCGGCTCGACCTTGAACCGGATGTGCTGTCAACTAGGCCTTGCCGATTTTAATCTTTTTTATCAGTTTTTAGTAGCCCAGAAATAAAACACCGAATAGGATAAGATGCATTCAGTACGTTGAACGGATGCGTGGTCCGGCCCCTTAACACGCTGTTGCCTGCGTTACCACGTATAGGATCGGATGCTGCGTGCGCGTATCCATGCAGCATCTTTTGCTTTTGCACCGCGGCCTAGGGCAATGGATTGATTTTTTTTTTGCTCACAACGCTTTAGGTATATGTAACTTTTTTTTGGTTGTTTTTCAACCAAGCTTCAAACTCCGGGTACGGAGTAGAAAAGTCTAATTTCCAGGACCATGCGCCCTAAAACCCCAAAATCCAAGCAAAAATTCTATTCCCTGAGGCTTGGTACGGGGTCTCGACCTTGAATCGGCCGGGAAGCAGATTTGAAGTATTGACTCGAAAAAAAGCCGCACTTTGCTACTCGACGAATATACTGTAGTTTCCAACGAGGCAGATGCAACGAACTTTAAATTCCTTTTTTGCGTAATTTGTATAAACGTTTTATGTTATTTGCCCGAACGCTTCAACTAAAAATGATACGGTACGATAGGTTATTGAAATTTCGGAATGAGAAAGGAAATTCGGAACATTAAACGTTGACATGGAGACGTTTATTTCCACAGCTGACTGTATTCTTAAAAAAATGTAAATTTCACCCTTCGAGATTATACATGTAGTAAAGCAGCAGGGAGTCTAAAAAATGTTTGTTCGGAAGGTTTCATCTCGTTTTCTAAATCTTAAAAATTTCCTCGTGGACTGTGCCACCCGAAATAGCATAAATAATGTGAGGAAGCCTGGCGTTTTTTTTTGTTTTCGAGGATATACGGAAGTCGCTGAAAAAGTGGAAAATTAAACTGACCATGCAGTTTGTTTTTTGGATGAAACTCCAATTATTGCTATTTATCAATGTACTATATTGTATACAGTAGCCTATAGTGCGTCAATCGCCTAACTGTTGCTTGCTATAAATACTCTTATTTAAAGACGATCATAATAATCTCCATGAACATACAGAACGTGCTACATTTTTGTTGGCATCCAGACCTAAAAGTGTGGTTTGTTGATGCTAATAATATTTATGCATATGTTAACAAAATGACGGAAGAGGATTGTTATTTTTGTTTTCAGAATCTAAATTTGGCCACGCCTTTCCCAAAACATGTATACATGCTTGATCAAACCGTACATGTAGCAACATTTCTTTTGTAGCCCAAATAGAGCTTCAAAATGAAGTGCCTGAAATATTCGACATTTATTTACTTAAAGCAGTACAGGTCTTTATACCGTACTTAAGTTAGCTTAATTATGATGATATAATTTAGTAAATAACAGTATTATTTATTCATTACCTAGGGATGTGGCTGGTAGATAAGGTCATATCTGGTACACATGGCGTGTACATGCACATCAATAAGCTGGAATGAACACGAATAACTTTACACGGATGTTAACTCGAATTTTTGTCATTTATGCATGAGGAATTCCTGTTTGCATGTATAGAGTTGTACGAATATAGCACGCTATATGCATGTATGCGTGCGTTGACAATACGCACTTACTGCTTTTGGTCAACTGTCATTCTTCTCTAAATTATTATAATCAGGCATGTAAAATGATACTAAATGCGTATATTGCAATTGGTTTTCTGTTTACTGGAGTCTTATTACCTTGTATTATTCATCTGCTATAACGGGTATCTTTGTGTGCCGCAAAAAAATAAAAATCATCTTCCCAAAATAAGCTCTCCTAACAAAAGGTTAGTTTTAAAAATAGAATCGGTGATCGTTTGGCATTATTGTGCCCAACTGATGACTGACGGTACTGCGAACAAAACATGTTTGTTGATCGGCCATCGGTCGTACAAATCGATTTCATAAAAAGAGAGGAGATACAGTATACTGTAGTTCTGTATTTTTCCTTTTTCATCCAATCAATTGACATTTAAGGGTTTAGACATACAATACTATTCGGTATTTAGGGAAATCTTAGAACATGAGAAGGCAAGCAGCTTGGATGGTCAGTTTTTTACAGACAAACAATGTTATTGCTTCTGAACGACAGTATAGAAATTATAGCCAGTGCATCAGCGCATGCGTTGTATACGCTCATCCATCGTCCGCCTACGATATGGCCATCTTGCAAAATGGCGTCCTATTTCAGTTCAACATGTCCCTTTTAGCCATTCCGTCGGTATCTAAAGAGGAGAAATGTCATTAAGAGAAAGGCTAGGGTTATCCCCCCTATTGATCCGACGTCTGTTCCCACCATTTGCTTTTCCCCTCTGCTTTTCTTGCGCTCCCTCGAAATTTGATTGGTTTTACATCCGCGTAGCCATTCTTAAGCAGCGTGACACGTAAAAAATGGCTGTTAATTTCCAGGAGTGCCTCGTAACAACGTGACCATCAATATCACTTTTTCGCCCCTCCTGTCTACTTCCTGCGCCCCTCATCTCTAGTGGCCATACTGCGAAGTATTGATCAGCAGCAATTTAAGCTTTAGGGGCTTCCGTATCTTCATCTTTTCAGGCTTTAAGGCCATCTTGGGTCCAATAATTTTGGTGGCAAATATGCAGCTTTTCTTAAGCCCGAGCGCCATAAAGCGCGCCCCGATGGTGACTCTGACCTCCGTACCCCCTGCCATTGTAATTGGGAGGCTGCGTTCGCTTCTAATTATTATAGCTGGAAATATTTTGAAACTCGCCACGCGCTTATGGAAATTGTATAGATGGAGCTAGAGATGCGATTTGCTCGCTCTTGTTTGCATTATGCTTGGCAATAAACCTCGCAGATTGGCCCGAGGTCATTGGGCATAAATGACCCACTGGGTGCAATTGCTTTAATTTTTAGAAAACGCACTTCCGTCGTGACAGTTGAAGTGCTAGAAGAGTTGACCATCCAGTCGGTAAATTAAAACCATAGGCTTCGGTGAAGTTTGCTTTTGTAAAATATTAAAGACTCGGAGTTCTGCGACTTACAAATTTAAAAGACGACTGATGCTATTTGATGTGTTTTTACATATATTCAATTCAATTCTTTACCCTGCAGTCAGTACATAGTACCATTTGGCAGGGGGATCATTATACAAATTAAGTCAAGACTAAGCAGTCTGGTCATGATGGACCCCAACATTACAATTTAGTTACTTTTCCCGTAATTACCGGGACTTTAAGACGGTCATGGCCGATTTAATATAGGAACTATCTCAGCATTCGCCTGAAGGAATTGTGGGAAACCATGAAAAACCACAATCGATATAAATACCGTTAAAATGCATAACGCGTTGGTTTTTATTTTAAATGCACGGTTAATTGAAATTATGACCAAAATTAATCGAAGATTCCGTTGAAAGCATCGATTCTCGACCAGTCAACCAATCGAAGACTTTGGCGGGAATTAACTTTCATTTCTTCCATGCGTCTTTTTCAAGTTTTCTAAAGTGATGCTAAAGCATAAATGTTGTATAAAAACAACTAAAATAATACCTTTTTGAATAAATGTCATTTACTTACGAGTCAATTTTTATCCCATACTTTGAGCTTTTCTTCAAAAATTAAAATTCCATTTACATTTTATTGGTTAATTTAAAAATGAATAATATCCAAAATAAGCACGTTAAATGGTAAGTGCATTCATTTATTTGCCATATTTCACGCCCCATTTTTCATTAATGGGAATAAAATATCTATGTTTGAAAATTCTAAATGCATAATTTTATATTTTTAAAATATGAGATAAATATGAGATAAAAAGCAACTGTTCCTCAATATGGCGGATCACCCACGGTTGTCGTCTACTCGTGCGACTTACCTATTGTATAAGCGTTGAATTTTACATCGTTTTTTCGGATTATCCGGGAAATTTCATTTCCAGAACTACCCGGATAATCGATATTTTTTGCACGTTGTTTTAGGAATGGATCATTTATAACAGGATTTTCCTTTTCTCGTTTCTTATGCACTGTTCGACAACAATCAAGCATCTTAAAAATAGTTTGAAAAGAGTTTTATATATGGAAAAGAAAATTTTTCTTGCAAAGCATACGCAACAATACATCCCTGAGGCATACTAGCGCCATCGTCGGGCGGTGGTAATTATGCTAGCTGTATTTGATGCAGTGTCATTTATTAACGAAAATCAGGGGAGGGGTTTGTACCCCACGATATTTGCATTAACATCCTTCATCTTATTGCTCGGAACCCTCTCATTTGAGACAGGCAGCGTGCAAAATCTTTAATGAGGCTATAGGCTTATGCATTAATAGAAGATTAATGAATGTATTGTAAGCCATCGCTTCTGCTTTTTATGTGGGGTTGCTTCACGATCGTAATGCGTGATTGAGTTGCGGGTTTTAATTCATGTATGCACCCAGCTATGGGGATTTGCAGCCAGACGTATCATTTATTTTCATTTTCTCCATTCGTACGTGTAGGTACATACATGTGCATCATTTCTGATTCATCCTAACTGGTTTATGCTTCCTCTGAGCCATTTTTTTTAATGAAAATGCATACGCAAGTTGGCACTTGTTTGGAGAAAGACTTTGCTAACCAGTTCAGATTCACTAAAATGTTTATACATTATCGTAACACTTAACCGATCTGCTGTGATATTGATGGATGGCGTCTTTACCGATGTTTTACATGTATTAGCTAATATTTATTCTGTCTGTGTGGATAGCCAATGAAACGTAACCTTTTAAATCACTAGCATGAGCCAGTTCCGGAATAGTTTATTTTCAGCGTTGAATTGCAATTAACGGATGTAAAGTTAAGTTTACAAATGCATAAAAAATCTATTTGCAACTTTTTTTAAAAATTTGATGAAGTAAGAAATACAAAAATAAATATTTTAGCCTTACTGAAATCCACAGAGGCGGTACTACTGAACATACCAGTATAAAATACATGTACTAAATTGACCATTGTAGATTTGGACAGATGGCGATGATTGAACTTGGAAAAAAACAACCATGTTTTGGCCTTTGCACATCATATGCTGTAGTAGTCTCTAGATCACGCTACCCACAGTTAAAATACATCACCAGTATGTGAAATTTCCACTTGAATCAGTCATTAAATGAACACTCATATTTTCAGAAACTGCATCTGCTACCCATGCACCAGAGAGCATTTATTTAAAATCCCATTATCAGGTACATGTACATGTACTGTATAAAACCGTAATACATTTTTCCATCCTTAATGCCCACTACCACTTAAGATATTTTCAGTCACTCACAACATGCAGTTTGCTCATAAATTTAGCTAAAAAATGGCGGGTCGACACGCATGCGATTTGAGAGGAAATAGATGAGACCTTTTTAGTTTAAAATGCACGCCAAAACGTAATAATTCGATCTTTTGCCAATAAATCTTATAGTTGGCTGAAAATTTGGTACCAAACCTTCTGCGCTCAATATGATGGGATTGGGTTGTTGGCAAGCAGGTGGTCAATGAAAAAAAACTCCACCCCTCGTCCACTGTTGAATGCACTCACCTGCGAAATTTGTAGGTGCGGACTGAGTGAACACGCGTGACTCAAGCCTGAACCGAACAGAAGTGAACTCCTTTGTTCGCCATAAAAATCAATATCAATTTCCTCTGTTAAGCTAACACAATAGCGCCTAGTTAATTATTTGGTCCTGCTTTTGTAATAAGGTTTCCGCATCGCTTATAAAGAATTTATATGGCCCATACACGCGTGCGAAGAGGGGAGTTTTCAGCTGCGACATTCCCGCTACAAATAGAAGAGGGCGCCCGGAATGGCTTATTAGCAACAAAATCCGATCTGTTTAATAAACACCTTTTTGTTATGCAGATTCCGTGCATATTTAATGGGGATCGAGACGCCGCGATGGTGATGGTGGCGCCCTCATTCGGTGCTGCTTTTAAAACTAGCATCGCATAGATGTACATTACAGTATGGTTTAATCGAATTTTCCGATCAGCCCTGATGACACCCAAGATGCATACAGATCATGGACAAATCTGAAAGATTGTCACATATGTAATTTTCAGATTAAGCAAATACACTTGGCAAAAAAAGTTTGAACACTACAGTATTTCTCGTTCACAGGTAAATAAAATGTAGTACATTATGAAAACGCACATTATTACAATTGTATATTTAGTGCAATGCGTGTATTATGTAACAACATAACAAAAAACAAAACATTTGCAAACAATTGGAAAACATTAAAACAAAAAATGAAAATGAGTATTTCACTGCAAAAAAAAGTACTGTATGTGAACAACCATATACATGTATAATGGTTGTTAATTTGTTCTGAAAAATCCAAAAAGATGTTTATAAATGTTTGGCAAACACATTGCGTCAGCATCAGGGAAGGATGGGGCACAATAAACTATCAGAAGTATTCTAGATGGTCCAGACATAAAAGAACCACGACTGATTTGTAAGTCACAAAATATCCTCCATAGACTTTAGCATGGGGGTGACAGGGGAATGGTTTTGGGGCTGTATGAAATACAGAGGAGGCGGAAATTTGGAATAAGTATGATAGTTTGTAGTGTTCCAACCTTCCCAGATGCTGACGTAATGTGTTTGCCAAACATTTATAAAGCTCTTTTTGGATTTTTCAGAGCAAATCAAACAACCAGTATATACTGTATGGGTGTTCACATACTTTATTTGCAGTGAAATACTAATTTTTATTTTTTTAAAATGTTTTCCTATTTTTTGCAAATGTTTTGTATTGTTGTTACATAATACATGCATTGCACTAAATATAATACATGTGCGTTTTCAAATGTACTGCATTTCATTAACCTGCATGTGAACGAGAAATATTATAGTGTTCACAAACTTTTTTGCCAAAAAAAGGTGTATTTTAGTGTATTTTAAAGTGACACTACATACTGTACATGTACATGTAGGCCTACATGTATGTACATATGCTTGGCCAAAACTATGCGGTGCCTATACATGAATGTGTCATTTTTACTGAAAACAGAGATAGTTTTGTTTGACTTATTAACGTTTTAAACCAGAAATCTACACATTTTTGAGTTGTATATTATTAATTTGGCGAAATTGGTATATTTCAGTAGTTCCCTAACCCAGTGTTTCCCAACCATTTCACCCATGCGGACCGGTGGAATAAGATTTCACAAAGAGGATGTGTGGCCAATGTTGGGGTTGTTATGTCACCTTTAAATTAGCATCGTTTAATTTTCTTATTGGAAAGGCATAGCGTGGGAATAAAGAGTGAAGGAGGAGGTGCTGAGCAAGTATTGGAACAATCACGTGGCCTATGCTGCGATAAAAAAAAATGAAAGCCTGGGAAGGGAAACCGCAATTTTCCCAAGCTTTAAAGTTTTACATTGGTTTGCGGATTATCCAGGGTTTCGGTTGTCAGTGGAACTTTATTTCCCGATAATCCCGGATAAGCGAGAGGCGAGATTGTGCAACTGATGCAAAAGCTTTCCCCCAAAAAACTAGAAACAAAACCTTGAAATTGCGTCATCGTACGTTGGAACTTAATCTGTTAATTTTTTTTTCACAGTAGCAATACTCTGAAGGTAATTCGAATTTCTGAAATCTGTGTTGTGTAAAACATAGGTTGGAGCCTTCTAGCCTAAATTAGATGTTACCAGCAATCGTTAATACTACGTACTGCTGCAAGTCTCTGTTTTTGGTATTTATCATGGCGCTCGAAAGTCTCCCGACATATCGATCTACAACAACACCGAATAGGCGCCATTAAGCCTAATAGCTAAATCTGCGACACGTACAGCTCACCGTTGCACGTAGCAGACATGTCCCTTCACGATACAGTTTTTTAGTAATTAGTCATAAATGGCCCACATTTGCAACAACCACTCTGGTCCACCTGTAACAACACTCGTGATCGAGCTTTTAACGGAATATCGGGCTACATGGATAGTGCTCTGACTCATTCCTTGGAATCAATTGTGAAATTTCGTGTAGGGGGAGATGATGGTGGTGAATAACCTCTTTCCCCCCCACCTTTCTACTGCTCACTGGGTTACTCATCATCCATAATGCATTTTCCCCAGTTTGATTGTTGCATCGTCTGGGAGATGGCAACGGGTGGGGATTAGCGGAAACTCCAATAATGCTTTCTGGTACTTTTCCGAAATATTAGCCCTGCCGGGGAGCGTATTGTGAAAGCGCCGTAAGATCTTAAGATTTCTTTGGTGGCGCGCGTAAGCTTACTTAATTCATCGCTTAGCTGTTGTCATGTTTATATTTGACTCTCGCAGAATATTATTTGCTTATCCGCGCTTAAAATGAACTTGAAATCTGGATTAACGAAACGGAAGATTTTGTGACGCTGAAACAAGTTATTATGACAATGTTGAGCATGTTGAGTATCCCTTATCCGAAATGTTTTGGCGAAGACTTGATTTCAATTTTGGACTTTCTCTGATTTTGGAAAACAGTATACGTGCATATCATATACAAAATGAGATTGCTTGAGGATGAGACCCAAACCGGGACACGCTTGCTTAAAATACACCATCTGCACATAACCTGAAAATAATTTTATTCTTTTTTGTTTTACTATTTTTTGATATCCACTGTATATACAAAGTTTGTGTGTTCACTCATGATCTTAAATCTGAATATGTTCATCGTTTTTTTCACTGTAAGAATACTCGGAAGGAACATGTGATCGAAGTTTGGAAATCTTTGTTAAGTAACACATACAGTAGGTTTGAAGCCTTCAATCTTGAATGCGACTCATTACATGAGGTCAGGTGTGGAATTATCCATTCGTGACGTTATGTCGTTGCTGAAAAAACGTTTGGATTTTT
This sequence comes from Ommatoiulus sabulosus, assembly GCA_034697705.1. NCBI lineage: Eukaryota > Metazoa > Arthropoda > Diplopoda > Julida > Julidae > Ommatoiulus > Ommatoiulus sabulosus. Next base: position 10,615 of record JAQGAO010005525.1, read on the forward strand.
ATATATTTCGGCATTTCAAATTACGGATACTTATTAGATCAACTTGCACTCTAAGAAATAATTGTGAAATTAAGTATTTTTTTATCATCCAAGGGAATTTGTTTGCCTATTTTGAAGTGTTTAACATTATTTTAAGATTTAAAACCACCTAATGGTATTTCTAAACTCATAAAAAAGGTGTATTGAACAAAAAGCCGTGCTTTGGAAGAAACCCCTTATGGAAAAAGGCAGAAAAAGACACAACTAGGATCGAATCCCGGTAAGTTCCAAGAAAAAAACTGGAAAAAAATGGCCGCATAATGTATGGGTTAATTTACATGTACACACCAAGGAAATTTTACACTGAAACTTGGTTTTTGCAACTGGAAACTCAGTTAACGTAACTGGATTAACTCCCAATTTTTGGAAAAAACAAAAAAGTATTTTATGGTATTCTGGAACATCTTTAAGATGAGGCATTCCATAAAACCCTATCTATAGGTGGAGTATTTATAACAATTTAAAACACCAGTTTTAGCTGTTTAAAGTTCCTTCATTTCTTACAGTGTACAGTATATGACCAAGAATGCGTTTACCTTATCTGTACTCCAGAACCCTCTCAAACGTATTTTTCGCTTTGCTAAGGTATGTTAGACGTCTAGATGAGTAAAACACGAAGAGCATAGTCTATTAAGGAACATACATAAATGATGTAAAATTTCATCGTACCCAGATGCAGAAAGAATGAAGACGCTTAGTCTTTTTTTTAAACCGAAACTAATTCAGGTGCTTTTCATCTCCTTCTTAATTCTCTCCATTGTCTATAAAAGTAGACGCCATTGTTTCGAGACATAAACTGCATTCGTGCCCCTGAAGAATTTCATTTCGGCCATCTGTTGCGGTAGTATAAGCCGCCAATTCCGCACTTTCCGGCTTCCTTTGGCCATAGGCCATGCATTCATTTCCCAGTTTATTATTTATGGATTTCCGTGGAGCCGAGCAACAAGCCTATGTATATTTCATTAAATACCCCAGTTACGACATGGTGTAGCAGCTGCTCGAGCACGCGTTTTGGGTGCGTAGGCATCACTGGATGGAATTATGGTCGGTTACGCCACACATGCCAGAACCGAACACCATATTGCGCATCCCAGCGAAATACGGCCATTGATAAGGGCTGCTGGCGGGCACAAACCAGAGTTGGCCACTCTTTCTCCTCGCCATTAATTCCCACTGAATCATTGCACGGTAGGACTAGCTTCTGGAAGACTAATGGTCAAACGCGGCGTTCTCGTTGAGGTTAACCATTGATGATTCCGCTCCAAAATCCACTTCTTATCATTGAAAGATAAGAGAAATAATGGATTTGCCCTTTTCTAAAATCATTGGCTACGATAAGCTCTTGCCGGACTATACTGCTGTTAGTATACTAGGATGTTGATTTATGCATGCATCAGCATCGTATACAATATTACTGAGTTGTCCATGTAAACTACTGTATGTAAAATAACTTTGGAAAATTATTCTTACCATATGGAAATTACTCATTTTGCACGATGGCTTAACTGACTAATATCTATTTTGATGGTTCTAACTTCATTTCTATCAAAAATTTCAATAAATGTCAGTCCTGTATAAATGCTATCAAAAGCTCATTCAATTTGCCACTTATCGTAAAAATTTCATTACTGTATTGTGTTGCTCAAGTTATTAGCAAAAAACGATGTACAAATTGTAAGGATATTTCATTGTTGAACATGTAAATGAAGGTCAAAATTATTTAATATGCATTTGTTTCGATCAGCAGTTAGTACATCACTAAAATAATAAGATTATATGTAAAACGAAATCAAGCATCACATGTTCCCCCAGAAATTTCATTTTCAACTTCCCTGACTTTTCCAGGTTTTACAAAAACTTCCTTAACCAATGACAATGTCAAAAATTGTGCATATTTTGCAAAATTTTCTAATGACAATTTTGAAAATTAACATAGAAAATGTTTGAAACAATTTTGAAAATTTGCATGAAATTTTTTTAAAAAATTGACAATTTTGCTTTCGGAAAATGCTGAAAATTTCTCCTCGGAAAAGGTGGGAATTTTCGCAATTTTGTCCTCGGAAAACGGAAAATGTTGCAAATTTGTCCTTGGAAAATGTGGAAACTTTTGTCCTCGGAAAACGTGGAAAATGTTGCAGAAAACCAGGAGAATTTTGCAAATTTGACCTGGCTGGGAAAACGTGGGAAATTTTGTCCTCGGTAAACGAGGGAAATTTCGCAATTTTGTCCCTCGGAAAACGTGGAAAATTTTGCAATTTTGTCCTCGTAAAACGTGAAAAATTTGGCAATTTGTCCTTGGAAAACGTGGAGAATTTTGCACATTTCTACTCGGAAAATGGCCTTTGAGTTAACCATGTGGAAGCATTACTTTTGGATCGCAACAACATGACTATACGTTGAATTTCCCTGACGTTTTCAAAATAAGCCATTCTTCCCTGACTTTTCCAGGTGTGGGGTACCCTGCAGCAGTCCATGGACATTCTGCCCAATCATAATTTTATTAAATGTTACATTTACTTTACATGGAACACTGGATAAACCTTGTACGAAAGGTAGACTGATTTATCATTGGCAGGTATAAAAACGTGATATCACACTGACAGTCTACCCCCCACCCATTTTGTCACAAATTCAGCCCCCCTCTAAATTCGTTACGTCTTTTCTGGTATAACGGCATATACAAGTACAGTAGAACCTCTCTTATGTCAACTCTCTATTACGTCAACTCATCAGCACGTGGATCCCGCCCACTAAACGGTGCGTTTTTTGGCTGACGCAGGCCTCAACCTTAAGAAAATTAATTAAATACATTAGGGTACCTCGTTTGAG
>JAQGAO010005526.1:0-13481 GCA_034697705.1 Ommatoiulus sabulosus
GTACCCCCAGTCCTGGAAAACCTGGAAAAGTCAGAGAACTTAAAAGCTCAGGGTCCATTTGCAAACTTTCAAATTTTACCAGTACAAATTTGCAAAGTTTTCATTTTTCTTGATAACAATACCTTTTAACATTTTCAACTTTTTCCGAGGTTATCTTTACAAATTTTTCCACTTTTTCCCAGAGGACAAATTTGCAACATTTTCCACATTCTCCCCAAGTACAAATCTTCAACATTTTCAACTGTTTCCGAATTCAATTTTTTTTTAAGTTTCGTTATGGACGTCCGAATGGGGTGAGGGGGAGGAGGAAGGTGAAACCTGATTGACTGGACACAATGCTGTCAGGGGGTATAGGGGGAGTCTAATTTTGGGAAAATTTTGAGGACGTCCTTTTTGAATGGCCCCTTATCAAAACACAATGGTGGTCAGTACATTATCGTAAGTAATGGAAGAAACTGAAATTCTATTCCATACATCGAGTAGGGAAACCATCATTGAACGGTAGTCAGTTGTTAGCAGAGGAGCAAACTAACAGACGCAAAGTCATTAACTTTGTAATTCCGTTGTCTTTTCAGAGACAACGACCGCTCGTCGCTGAATTGCGCATCGATGCTCCGAGGCGGCTGGTGGTGGCGCAGCTGCGGCCGCGGCCTCAACGGCATCTACCTGACCAACCCGACGGACCTTGCGTCGCGGCAAGGTATCGTGTGGTTCCGTTGGAAAGGATGGGTCTACACCATGAAGAAGGCCAACATGTCCATCAGGCCCAAAGCGTTTGTGCCGTCACCCAACAAGGGATGAGGGACTGAAGTCAGGAGGAAACAGTTGACAGCAACTACTGCTTGACCCACCGAAATAAGTCTACTTTTTCAACGAAGAAATAATATCGTAAGAGCAGTGATGTTAGTGGAATAGGAATGGAATGAAGGGTACAGAACTGAGCGGTCAGCGCGCAAAAACATCTTCCTCATAACAGCCTCATAAAGCCAATTCCGACAATGGTAAAATTATCCGCAATGATCCTGATTCGAGCATTTTACGTACTTGTTTCTTAAAAAAGCATGTTGAAACTAAAAATTCATTCACAAAATATCAGTAATCTGTAAAGTTAGTTCCCAATAAATTTTTATTAGTTAGACGGAAGACCAACGTTTGGACGATTCCACTAACTGATAAAAATCCTGTTAAAAGTTAGACATAACTTTCTGAGCGTTCTCTGTGCTAATATTTAATATCATAGAAGTTTAAGTATTTTAAATCTCCAAAGGGTCAGCCACGACCATAGGACATTTAAATGTTAATTTTAAAAAATGGGAATATACTCATAATTTTACAAAAAATAACCCTGGCTTAGGAAGTTTTTACCATTTCTGATGCAAGGCTTTATAACTCTTGAATCACGTTTGTCGGTTGCATCAACCGTCTTAAAAAGCTCCATCACTTTACTGGCAAATCCATTCATTTAAAACACACGAGTAAAGGGACTTAAGTTTGTTTCCATTTCAATAGGTTGGTGCAACTCCTTTTTAAGTGTAATTATTTCAGTAAAATACGTCCGTAAACATAGTTATGGACAAATTTAGAAAAGTGAGTAACAAAATTACATCCATTTGTCCTTGGCAATAGCAACTCAGCATTTCAACAAAGTGATTTAAAACAAATTATAGCGGCCGATTGTAGTTACCCCGTTAGCAAATTAGGTTTCGGCTGGGTCAGCCCCCTTTACGTCCGCTGGCAACAGCAATTACCATCGATTTATTAAGCGATGAATATTTTTTTAATGGTGCAATATTTAAAAAGTAAAGTAAGAGGTAGGTAAAATAAAGGGTAAAGACGAGGTTGCCAAATTTCTTCAAGATTCGTTAAGTTTTGAAGAAAGCGGGTGAGAATACGAATGAACCTCTATCGCGTAATTAATGAGGAGAAGATTTAAGTTAATTTCTATGATTTTTGTACTCGAGGCTAAAACGAATGAGTTCAATGATATAGCGATCTGTATTATCGAATTCGAAACTCATTTTGGCACGTCAAAATATGTTATTTCTTGGTAAAAATATTTGAAAAATAAAAAGTCGTATTTGAATTTCATCGATTCTGTTCTATCTATTCAAAAATCCTTAACAATAAATTAATAAAAAAACGTGAATATTTAGAACTCACCCAAACGGAAGACTTTTCTTTCGCGAGTTCCAGGTGCGCAGAAAGATTTCCAGGGACCAATTTGGGATTTGCTGCTGGTAAGTGATGCCAGATCCAAAGGTTCGTCGCCCATCGTGCGTAATTTCTTCTCGGTACGATTTAACTAATGAAGAAATAAAATTATGAAACATTCGTAATAATCGTGCCAAATCCTACGCATTCAGAGATAATCCTGTCATCTTTGAGCTAAAGGCTTTATTTATTATCTAGGACTTCCTTTTCATTATTTTGTAAATTAAAAAAGCAAATAGCAATTCTTGCTACAACAGGGTTCCCCCAGAAATTTCATTTTCAACCTCCCTGACTTTTCCAGGTTTGAAAAAAAATTTCCCTGACCACTGACAACGTGAAAATTTTTTGTATTTTCCAAAATTGACACTGAAAAATATTTTTTTTAAAATTGGCTAACGAAAATTTTATAAAAATTTTTTTTAAATTAAAAAAAATGTGGAAACTTTCGCAAATTTGTACTAGAAAAACATGGAGCATTTGGCAAATTTGTACTCAAAATACGTGGTAGAAATTTTGCAAATTAATACTCAGAAAACATGGGAAATTGTGTAGGTTTGTACATGGAAAACGTGGAGAAATTTTCTAATTTGAACTCGGAAAACGTGGAAAATTTTGAAAATATCTACTCGGAAAACGTGGAAAATTTTTCAAAATAATACTCAGAAAACGTAGGAAATTGTGTAACTTGGTACATGGAAAACGTGGAAAAGTTTGTCAATGTATAGGCTACTCCGAACATGTTAACAAATTAACAAATTAACAAATAATAAAAGGACATTCATGAACCCCACATATGGACACTATCACGAATAACCTCCATTTATTGCAAAGAACTAAAAAATAATTCTAATAACAACACCCCATCATCCACTAACAATCTACACTCGCGGGACAAATATTGTAATGGCTTATTAATTCAGTTGCACCGAAGCTAATATATTTCGAACTGGAGCGTAATTTCAAATCTATAATACTTAATATACAAAATTTTGCTCGTACGAACCTTCTCTTTAAGAATGTCAATAGACTGCCAAGCTCGAGTGAGAGCTGGAAGAAAAGCAATTTAGCAACCACCAAATTGTGATTTACAAAAGAAAACCCTTCTTAACAATATTTGCGTAAAACAGTTTCTCACAATCATGAAACTAACTGTGAAATATGGCAGGGCTCCTGTCCGCGTAAGGAGGCCCGTGAAACTGAGGCTTTTGTGTTTGATATCGCCTCTCCATCATGCAACTTTCAAAATACCTTCAATTCACCACATCTGAAAATCAAAATGAAACACTTAAGCTCAGCGAGATTAACGAGCCTAAAGCGAATTACAGACATCAAAAGAAACTTGAGGGGAAGAAGCACAGTCATTGCCTGACACTTGCTTATCAGCACCTTTCTAAAACCACAAAATGCACCAGTGAAGGGCAAGATTAGGAAAGACCCACGCTTAACTCCTTCCACCGTGATATTGGAGTTTAGCCTACCACTGTAGAGAATGGAGCAACGTGTCAATGCCTGCTTTTTAGTACTGTCTAGGAAGCAGTGATTATCTAAACCTGTCCGATTTGCAGACAATTTGTAGTATGGTCAAAGAAGATTTTTAGAGGAATAGTGCAGCTATAATTAACAAGAAGAAGCTTAGGAAAACTATGAAACCAAATCAGGACAGCATGCAGAAAAGTACAGTCATATAAGCTTTTGAGGCTATATTGCACATTGCATAGCCTAAACTTGTCACCTGTGCGATGTCATACTACTGATAATAACAAGAAAGTTAAGTGAAGTAGGCTACTGGCTGCGAGAGTGCACAGTGTACCACCTACATGTACAAGAAGCTTAGGAATACTAAGAGATCCAAAGTCGGGATACACTGTAACAGATCAATACAGTTGCACGCGGCCAGTGTGCGTTCATGAGTCATATACATAGCGTGCTATGCCATATACTACTAATAAAAACAAGAAAGTAAAGTTGAGCAATGCAAGTGCATGTAACATATCCAAAAAGCTAGGGATTTTCACCACGCGGATTTTGCGCCGTAACACTATGAGCATCAACGGTTTAAGAGAACCTCCATTAGCATTCAAAGCGTACTTTGATAGTTCGACTACTTTATAAACGTACCTAAAAAGTTATTGGCGATTGAAATTACTGTTAAAAGTAAATGTTTACCTCAAACTTCACCACCACATAAACAGCCACATTCCACATCGCAATCATTCTTTAAAATCGAACGCCAAACGGTAATGACGCTCTCGATTCAAACCTTGCGAAGGAGCGCTCATAAAGACCTCATCGGGAAACCGAGAGGATAGTCCATAAAGAAACACTTGCAAGCCGGCCGTAACAATGATTGAAAATTGTTATAAATTTTAAATAAATTGTTTATTTTAAAAAGAAACGGATACCACGTTATGGCGTAATTATTTTTCAAATGCATTAAGTGTCACAGAAAGCGTTAATAGAAAGTAATTTTTAATAATATCTGAAATATGGAAAAAGCTGCGCGCATAATACTGTATATATGCAATTAAATTTTTGCGTTTTCGAAGTTTATATTTTTGTATTACGAAATATAGTTAAAAAGTTTTATTTTTGGAAAATATAACGATACGAAAACATAATTTTAAGCATTTTGCAAACTTGAAATTCTATTTATTCGAAATTTGTGTTAATTCGAAAATTAAATGTGGAATTAAGTAAATTTTAAAGAACTCAAGTTCAATTATTAAATTCCGAATTCTATGAATATTACTTCCTTTACATTTTTTTGCTATATTACGATCTACGACACTTGAATTACGAAGCATTATCTGGCATAGACTGCATGGTATATATAGGCTATTACTGTTATTATTCGGTTGCCATGGTAATAATTGAATTATACAAATACAAAAAAAAACATATCCAATATCGTAGATTTGCAATCAGAGTAAGCTCACAAAACAAAGTGTTTTAAAACATTAAATCTAGGTATGTCTCGCAGCAACAAACCAATCAGCCATTCGCAATATGCTGAGTATTTCAGGTGGGAATTTAAAAGTATTCTACTCAATTCTTTTGCATATATAGCTTACTATATATTATAGGCTCGAAACAAAATGTTCTTCTTTTTTTTTAAAGTTTAGCAACCATGGAAACGGAGCAACTGACCACTGGTCAACAAATGCCTCCAGCCCACAACAACGGATGTGTAACGTGCTTGACATCAGCGACACCAGGAGTTAGCCTATCTGGAAGTGATGACAATGTAAAGAAACTTGAAAATGCCTGCCAGGAATCAAAATATTTTGGAGAAAAATAATGAAATAATACTTTTTATAGAAAACTTAAAATTCCTAAAGAACGGTCGAATAAATGCATTTATTTTCGTTCCCTATTATAAACAAAATTCCTTGAAAATATAAAGTAAAGCGTAAAAAAAACCTAAATGATGAACTTTCCAAATTTGTTTACTATTTAAAATAGATTCAACTCCTAAATCGTAAATTATACTCTATACAAGTTATCTATGAGATGCAGAATCTCGCTTAATAAGAGTAAAAACGTCTTAGTAATTATTTGAAAACAGTTCATAAAATGTCTCTCATCACAACTTTGATCAGTATATTAACAGCATTAACAAAATTATGGTAAAACAGATTTTTGGTGTTTTTACATTGAAAAGAAATTTCAGAAATTTACTGTCAATATTAATTAATTCCATTAGTCGGTCACCTTATATGACTATTACAATGGGAAAAGGCTGAAGATGTGGTTGAACCACCAACAAGCTGTTACAAGAGTAAGTTCAATTTTGCTTCTACTACAATTAGACAATTTGAAAGAACACTGTACAACAGGCTCCCAAATATCCGATAGAGTCGGTTGGGAATGTTTTGTGGATAATCCACAAAATGTGAAAAATATTGAATTATAATATCGATAGATATAAACAACAACAACAAAAAAGTCTATGTTGGTCTCGTAAAGTTTGACATTTACATTAAATGATTAGTTTACTACATAATTTTCGAGAAAAGTTATTGTTTTTCTAACCATGTCATCCACATAACATACTGTATTTTGAGAAAGCGTCATCATTTTTCAGAAATATCACCATTTTTCGACAAAGGCTATCACATTACGAGAAAAAACCTTTTTAATGTTTCATAATGATCATTCTGCGCCAAAAAACGATAGTATGTTCCTAAAAATGACACTATTTTCGAGAAATATCATTTGTTGTCATATTTCAGATAACGTCATTTGTTCAAAAATATTATATATTCGGAAGAGCAACTATGCAATCATAATTCAAAACGGTCATTGTGTTCCTCAACCTAGATAATTGGGAGTTTTATTATACCTGTGAAGTGAACATAATTACAATAATTTGCACAAAAAAAAATGATTTATCCTTATATTTACACGCAGGTTGTGTACGGCGTGAAACTAAGGCTAGCCATAAGCGCATCTCGAGACCGGAAGATCGCAGTGCGGCGGGAAGAGGCTGCTGCTGAAGAAAAGTGGACAGTGGACGCTCATAACCTTCCAATAACGGGCCTGGATTTAAGTCCAGGTAGCATAACACATTTTTTAAAAAAATAATTACACTCATCAAACGAACAGTTATTGATTTCTACGTTTTTCGTGTTTCATGTCACGATAGATAATACAACAATTTGCAGTGGGTCAAGAGACAATTCCTTAAAATTGTGGGATAGCGAAACTGGACAACTGATGAATAGCTGCTCCTTGGCAAGAAATTTGGTAAAGAATTATTTAAAAAATAAAATATCGTTCAGTGAGCATTACAGAATTGTTCAAAGTGTCATATTGGTCTATACAGGATTTGGAATTGTTTTTTCGAAATGATAGGAATAATTTTTTACAAATAAACAACGGTGAAAACTTAATTTTTTTATTTAATTATTCACAAAATTTGAGTGAAGAACAATTTATACATGTATATACTTCAATATGAAAATCCATTTTATTGGAATTTTTGGTTTGTGCAGAATCGAAAATGGCAAAACTTACCAAAAGTATGGTATCAAATAAAATTATTCTAAAGTTACTATCACCATTTTTTAGTCCAATGATCCGTGCAAAAAAAGCTTTCTCACCGGTAATTTCAAAATTCGTAGTTTTTGCCTTTTCATTTCTTAAAATTTAGCTTGAAAATACTTTTGTTCATCGCTGCTTTCTTGTTAAAAAGGTAACGCACTTGAAATGGGCCAAAACTTCCAAATTGGTTGTGCAAACGAGCGAGGATAAAGCAGTTAGGTTAGTGTTCATCCAAATTTCTCACCCCAATAATTCAGGATTCTGAATCTTGGCTCAAATTTATGTTTATAGGCTCTGGGATATGCGGATCCCGTTATGCGTCCTGCACTCGTTCGACCAAAAACAATATGTCCAAACTCACTGTGACATTAGCGAGGACGAAAATTTCATACTAACGTGTGGAAATGGAAACAACGGAATCGGGTGCGAGACAACGGTATAAACAGTAACACTCATGAGTTGGTTGTGTTAAAAAATAAATCTACGTATCGCTAGCATATGGTATCAAGTTCAAGTATTTTTTTTAAATGTTGCCATATTAAAATGTTAAAATTTTCTTTAGCTGTTCCTGGTCTAACAAATGGAACAACATAAAAAAAAATCTCATTTAATTTCTCCTCTGGGAATTGTTATTAGTTCAATTTTTTTCAAGAATGCATTTTAAATTTCAGTCTAAAAATGTTGTCATGTCAAGGAAAAATGTACGAACGTAGCATTTATTTGAGCAAAACTAACCTTTAAAATGTTACCATTCGAGGCGTTATCCCTGTAATTGTGAGATTCTTGAAACTCAAGTCTTACCAAAATTCCATAAATTTGCTGTTTTCGACGTCAACGCAGCTGTGGGATCTGCGAAAACGCCGACCGTTGACCGAATACCTCGGACACCAGCAGACAGTAAATGCCTGCATTTTCCTCTCAAAAGTACAGACACTCCCTTCTTCGACTTCAGTTGCACACATCGCTACCATTTCCTCGGATCAAACTGTCCGTTTGTGGGACCAGACGACAGCAGGTCAGCAAACTGCAATACAAAAAACTGATGAAAACTATTTTTCATCATAGAAAATGAATTGCATTTTTTCCATTTATTGACAGATTGCGTATTTACCGAAATGCTAGATGGCGCTGGACCATTGCTTGATATCCATCAATTTCAGGATGACAGGTAATGAATCCAAATTGTCTCTCAAAGCAAAAATTGCTTTTGCCCAAATGCTGAAAGAATTGCAGGAAAAAAAACTCTTCCATTTTTGAAACTTTTGAATGTCATCTGCTCTGCCCACATGTTCAAGATGCAAAAAGGGTTCTTATTTACAAGACAAACTCAAAAATAATTCATATTAACAAAAAAACAAACCCATTAAAATTATCCAATGGAAAGCTAAATAACTGGGAAACTTCCTCCTCCGTTATTGTAATAGAACCAACTGTGAACACTAAAAAGTGGTTATTTTCACAATATGGGTGTTCATGAAGCCAGCAAGTGAGGTTATACAGAATTTGTTTACACCTGGCGAATTTCTTACTTTGTTTCAGCTTGGGAATATCCACACACCGTAAAGGAATCCAGAGGTTCATGCGTGGACGAAGACACACCGGAGAATGGATTCTGCGCTTGATATCAGCATTTTAGTGATTAAGACGCTCGACACAGAAACCTCTACCCGTTGGGAGTATTAGCAACTAGACATCTTTGAATGATGAAAACATAACGCCCATTTTATTCCTTTTAGGAATATCTGTACAATTAATTATCAACATGTTGTGTATTTACAAGAAAATATAACAAGTAATGATCGCTATTAGAAAAGAAACTGGAGAATGTTGTTTTCTTGCAGATTCTTTTCTGGTTAACTTACGCAATTGCAATTTTGTGGTCAGTACCCGATACTTTATCGCATCCTGCGCAGGGATCGATTGATCGGTGCTTACTATGTTTTGTTAATTTTCGCACATTTTTAATAAAAAATCTGCAACTGCTCACGATTTTGAAGGGAAATTTAAACAATTTCGCATCATTTGTCGACCCACTGCCCAAATCTTTAAAACATGGTTTATCTCTTAAAATATACAAAAAGACTTCACGCCTAGCAGAATCAAAACAAAGCTTTTAAAAGAGGGTGTACCATCCATTTTCTATTAACATTAATTTTCAGATGCTCAAGTACGCACCTAAACTTTTAGAAATTCTATGAAAGATGTGACAACAGGTCACATTTTTTAAGCATCAAAAATGGATGTTACTCCCCTCTCAGCCTTCAAATTTTGCATCAATATTAGCTGCACCTGGTGATTCACAAAGGGCATTCATGTCACAATAGCTTTTTTTTCCTTCTTAAATAAAAAACAAACAAACTAGTTTCATCCTAACATTAGCTTAACCAAAGACCACAATGCTCGGCAAATACCTCTTGGTCTACGTAATACCCTTTTGATTTTTAACAATAGCGGTTATCCTATCACCGTTTCACAATGCGGAATTCACGCTGAACAATGTCCATCTTGCGCAACTGCAGGTTTATAAAGTTTATGTCACACTAATTCCAGCACTTTGATAGCTCCCATACTATTGGCGGCGACAACAACGCTTGAACCCTGCATAATATGAAAACAGAAGAAATGAATCTTCGTCCAATTTGAGTAATTAACTCGCGGTTAATAGACAACTTTCCCGGATCGTTTTTAAAAGGACTTATTGTTAGAATGTTATGTATGCTTTACCAGTCATGGAGCCAAGAATAAAACCAGGATTACTCGTAAAAAACACACACATAGAAATGGAGTAACCACAAAGTAAACAAGGGAGGTCATCTATAAACATAGAAATTTAAAAATTGCGGAACCTGCTCGACATTACCTGTCTCCAACAGACGGCACTGACGAACTCATTGGCATCGTCCTCTTTTTTCTCTTTTTCCAAGACGCTTCGACCCGTGCTAAATTTCATGGTTAACAGCTGCTTAGAGAGACCCTTATAATATATGAACAAAGAATTGTTTTCGCTTCCTGGAAAAAACAGAAAATGCATAACACTTGGTAAAATTCACAAGAAATTGTCATTTTACATAAATTTAAAAAAGTGTGATTTTTCCACCAACGTAGCGAGGTTCATTCAATTTTCATTTAGGACTACATATATTTATTTAAGTTTTTTATTATTATTATCTTTTAAGAAATAAATCCAATTTCTGTTATTTATATAACATCATAATTAAAAATTAATTTCAATTTTGAACAAAAATGAACATAACGTTTCTTATGATCCCTTGAAGTGTTCACTATGAGCGTTAATTTTAAAGTATTAAATAGTTAACAGACTCACCACAAACGATATAATCTCCATTAGTGGCCAAACCTACAAAATTCTTTTCGTTTGTGTGACCTCTGAACGACCTTAAACAGTTTGGTTTGTTCACGTTCCATAACTTGAGTTGACTATCAGTTGAACTGGAAGAAAATGAAAAAAAAATTCACATCTTGCCAACAAAGACGGATGGCGCTATTATCTAATGAAGGAGTAGTGTGCTTTACAACAATTCGCCAGAATACATTTACTGAGATTAATATCCAACTCTAGCAAATCACACAAGCTTGGATTTATTTTCCACAAATAATTGCCCCTATGCAGATAGGAGACATAATTAAATTTTGCATAACATGGAAAAGTGTAAAAAAATTGCAGAATTCGAGCCTGGATCAAGTACTATTTGACACAGAATAGTCTCAACGACAATTAAGGTATTGTATTTAGAGATCGTATATAAAAACTAAGGTATTCTTGTAATAAATTGAATATAAGTGTTACAATTTTGCCGCTGGTTTTCAACTTCAATCCTCGATTTTTACCGGGTGTGTTAAAAGGTATGGTGCAAAACACCATTTTGCTAATTAGAAAAAAAAATGTTGGCACCTCTTTCGATGAACTTTCAATTTAATTGACCATTCAGGGGTAAATGGAGGATAATTTTATAGATAATAATCAACATATTATTTGTAACCACTATTTTAAATACATGTAAATTTAAACTGGATGCAACCAACCATTAGAAAACCATTAGTCCCGCATACAATTGTTTACAAGCACATGGAAAACTTACGCTGACACAATTTCTTCATTATTCAGAAACTTGGCATAGGAAACTGCTTTTCGATGTCCCTTGAACACACCCAGAGCCTGCTTAGGATTGCGAAGGTCGTAGTAGTGAACGCAGTGATCTTAAAAAATCGAACGAAATGCCAACGTCAAATTTTGTTTCCACGACAAAGATTATTGTGGGAAAAAAATCATGCGATTGAACTTAACAGCTGAACCGCGGAAGGGAGAATGAGTAGCTAGACTGAGCGCTATGGGAAAAAGCATTGGTCAACGACACACGTGCAACAAGGGATAAAAATAAAGTATTAACAATACCAAGCTCAGGCTGTCCAAGGTCATTAAGAACTTCCAGATAAAGTGAGTGCACAAAGGGGCAAAAACAACACATTGAAAATGTATGGAAAATGCCGTTCGCTCAGCATGCGTGTCACTGCCAGCCAATCAAAAGAGCTTAAATCGAAAGGCAGCAGCAGCAGCGCCAAGGACACGGTAATCGATTTTGTGGGTGAGATCGAACCAATAGGACACTCACCTGCAGATCCAAATGCCAAATGATAGCGGCTATCCGGGCTGAATTTTACGCAGCACACATTCGCTTTAGCATCCAAACAGGCAACTGAATTTTCGGAATTTGTTGACCATAGTTTAACTGAAATTTTTTTGGAAAATTTCAATGGATGTATTCAACACCTATTAACTTACATGGGCACCATTTGTCAGCCAACTGTACAAACAAGGATCCAACATCATAGTGAACCAAACACAGGCATGCACTTGTAAAAGCAGATGGAATTAACAATTCAATCGCAATATTGATAATATTTTGAATTTACTGCTGCATTAACTTGTAAATATAAAATATATACAGATAACATTTTTTTCAATTTTTATCACAACTGATGTTAATCTGTACTAATATTCTTGAGTTGTGATAAATAAGTAACACTCAATGAAGCTGAAGTGACAAGGCTGGTCTGGCCTGATTCTGGGCCAGAATCAGACGATTTTTCAATAAGGCGATGAACTGTTAGCAAGGTAGCAATTCAAGATTAATGACTATAAAGTTGTTTGTAAAACTGAACCGAGCTAATCTAAACCCGAGTATATAAACTGTTTTGTAGAGAATTGCAAATTAGCAAACAGGTCTACAATGTATATAACCAAGTTAAATCCATTTAAGCAATTTACAATCTCACCTTTCATCTCCTAAGGATCCATTAAAAAAAGACGTCCTCAAAATTTTACCAAAATTGGACTCCCCCCTACCCCCTGTCCGCAGTGTGTCCAGTCAATCAGGACCCCCACTCCCCCCTTTCGGACGTCCGAAACTTTAAAAAAATTGTATTTGGAAATTTTTGCAAATTTGTACTTGGAAAACGTAAATTTTGTACTCTGAAAAGGTTAAGAATTTTTCGAATTTGTCCTCAGAAACTGTTGAAAATTTCACAAATCTGTACTCGAAAACAGTTGAAGATGTTGAAGAGTTGTACTTGGGAAAACGTGGAAAATGTTGTAAATGAAAAATTTACAACAACTCGGGAAAATTTGGAAATTTTTGCAAATTTTTCCTCGGAACAACGTCTAAAATTTGTAAAGAAGACCTCGGAAAAGGTTGAAAATTTTGCAAGTTTATGCTCGAGAAAAATGAAAATTTAGAAATTTTTACTGGGAAAATTTGAAAGTTTGCAAATGTACCCTGCATGATCTTTTAAGTTCTCTGACTTTTTCAGGTTTTCCAGGACCGGAGCTACCCTGTTTACTGACTTTTGCAACTTATAACTCACCTATGCGATATTGCGCTCAATTTCCCTTTTACTTTGGGAACTGATTTTATTTGGCATTTTTTTTATCAAGTTGGTTGGTTGGTCATACTCCCTTCCCATGTCCACATAGTGTCAGTGACTCAACCTATCCCCAGCTACCTCCAACATGATGACGTCCTTTTTGAATGGCCCCTAAATGGGTTTTAAATGCTTGATGCCACTTCCTACCAATATGTGAGCTTTTTTTAAATCAAGTTCATTAATGCCATTATGGTATTTTAAGTATCGATTTTTTACCAACAATAATTTCCGATTAGCAAAGTTCTAACATATTTGGTACACCAAGACGATCGAAGACTTGGACC
>JAQGAO010005527.1:0-13479 GCA_034697705.1 Ommatoiulus sabulosus
GGTATTGCAGACTCATACCACTAGGCGATACTGGTTTTTAAGTTAATGAAATAAGTGTCAGCGTGCTCTTACCCGTAAGATGGAAACAAGAAGCTGAAAACAAGCACGAAAGTAGTTAAAAGAAGCACGTCGAAAGTATATATAAGCATTCTTTGTGCTCGCACCCTTACGATGTAAACATCTTACTTTAAAAATAGTTTGCCATGCAAATGTAAACGGTTTCGATACACTTTTGTCGCAGAAAATAAAAATCTCCAAAATAAATCGTCGGAAAACCAGAGTAAAAAAGGGTCAGTTGGGTATGGTTGCGCCACACCGTATAAGGTTATGTATAAATTGAGTAGATAAAAAAAATAGTTTAGTTTATACATCGATGAATGAGAAGTACTAGGTCAGCTCGAACATGGGAAGGGTTTTTAAAAGTAAATTCAAAATGAAGAGAAAGAATAAGCCTAATCAGGAAGTTGCAATTATCTCGACTGCATTGAATCCCCGTTACGTATAAATTTAATATCGAACCAGTTTTTTTTTTTTTTTAGATGTCCGCTTGTCCGTCTGTCCACCATGAAGCACCAAGTTTTACATTTTTTTTATAATCGCTTGATTTAAATGCCGTTTTAAATGGGGTCAAGCATAAAAAACGTGATCGAAATTATAAGCGAGGAGGATGATTAAATTCACAATTAAGTCTGATTCATGGCTGGCCTTATTTGTCAGTGTCTAAACATAGTTTTTTAAGGGGGTAACCGGTAAGGGGGGTGCATGGGAATGTAACGGGTCTGCTTATTAGGGGACCAAGTTCCCTCATCGCACCGTGTAAATTAATATTCGCATATCTTATTAGAGGCAATGTGGCAAAATGACATTTATGAAATATTCATCGAATCGCACTGTTTCGATTAATTTCAGGTTTCATTGTCATTATTTTTACTTTTACTTATTTGCTTAAGAAAATAAGTCGCTTGACCGTCAAAAAAAAAACGCGCTGGGTGGATGATCGAAAGAACTTTTTTTTAGAAAATACAGGGTGTTCCACGCTTAATTTTCAAGATGTTTGTATTACATAGGCTATACATGTAAATACGGCAAATAAAATATTCATGTACGTAAATTATGTAATCAGAAATCCAAAATATTTGCACCAAACAGAAGTCATTAACGTCTCAAAATATTTTACTCGAAAACGCGATTTTTTGAGCTGTAAGGGGAACAAAAATAGATGATATGTATTTTTATTTATTATGAATAGATTTATATTCATATACATTCTCGTTTTGTTGGTTTTTTGCATTATACCGGTCAATATAACACACCGCATTTGAGAAAACATATAGTAGGCTATATTGAAATAATGTATTTTTCGTGTATAAATTCAAAATATTTTATCAATGCGGCCAATTTTAGATAACGATTGCTCATATTTTATGCATTTAATTGTAACTCGTGCTGTGCATAAATGACGTCCTGTTGTTTTTGGCATTTTTTGACTTCTCTCCCCTCTTCCCATTGTTCTGTTGTGTCCTTATTTGGCTTATTCCCCCCTCCACCCATGGACGTCCATAAACAATATCTATTTTTCATAAATCATGTCAATAAAATGTTTTATTTTGAAAGAAAGCAAACTGAATACACTTAAAATTCCTCAAATTCAGATTGTCTCCACAAATTAACATCTGGAATTTGATACAATGTTTACTGTAAAGTTCTGAAAAATTGCCTTTATTTAGGGAGGCATGAATAAGTAAAACAGGGAAAAAACCCTGGAAATTAATAAGGTACAGTTTTTTTTTAAATTAGAGGGTGGTTAAGCTGACCAACAGATAGGGAAGCATAAGTAAAATAAGACCAATAAATTATAAATCTAGGAATAAATTATTTTCATCAATGGATGTCCACTCTAAGCATACCCCTACCAACCCCCAATGTCCCAGTTACTCCTTTGTCCAATGACCCCCGCCCCCTTCCATGAGGACGTCATTTGTGCACAACCCCTATCGGAGTTTTCCCAAATTTCGGGAAACAGGACGGTCGTGAATGCCTTCTTCGACGTATAAAATAATTTCATAACTCCTAATTTATTTGATTAATTTCGGGCGACGCCGGGGGGCGCTTTGCAAGTTCGTGATTTGCCACGCAGTTTATTAGGCTGAATAATTCGCGTTAAAAACCCGCTTCATTTTTAAGGTCGCATCCTTCGTATTAGCATTTTCCGTGCATCTCGAGCGCAACCATTTCTTTTCTGTGTCAAATTTCTGCGATTTTTTTATTATTATTTCTAATTTCTCGAATCGCCCTTTTTTGCCCTTTGCGTGTGTTGTTGTGGCGCTTTTTTTCTCGCTTTTTCGCCTCAAAACGTGAGTTTTCAGACCCACCACCTGTCGAATGGAGGGCAAGGCAATATATCCGGAATGTTGCGTATCTCTACATGAGTACCGTTTTATGTTTATTATCATATTATGTACCTGCATGCAGGAACCAAAAAACGGTAATTGGGAGATGAGGAGGCTGCACCGTTACTCCCGAAACTAATTAACTATAAACGAAGGGTAAATGCTTCAAAAACAAAAGATAGACTGAACGTTTATCCAATAAATTTCCCATCGTTTTGAAGGTCCGAAATGAGGGCTAATGGAAATTTTGCCTTGACAACTAAGTGGCCCCTAGCCAGAAGTCCTTGAAATGAATGCGAGGCATAAGATGCCATGTACAACATAAAAATTCCCCTATACTGTTAACGAGGGTGCTAACGTCTTATTTATTCGTTCGGGGTATATGGCATGAACCACACCGTGCGGGATTGTAACAAGTGATTAAGTATGCCGGACACGTTGACCATTCGTCTAGTTTGTCCTTCGATATCAGTGCGGGACAGCTTCGATCGCCGAATTTCAACTTCAACTCGATACATGTATTCTAGACATGCAAAATCATGCAAAAACTAATAGTACTAGTCTTAATAAACAAGTTCACACACGTGCGATAAAATTTACATGATTTTCATTTCCTGCGCCGGAAATGTCCATAACAAGAACATGTAACGTCATTATTACGTGTCATTGTCGGACGTCCGAAATTTAAAAAAAAAAAACTTGTATTCGGAAAATTTTGAAAGTTTTGCAAATTTGTACTCAGGAAACGAAATTTTGCCAATTTTTCCTCATAATCTGTTGGAAATTGTGTGAATTTCTCCTCGGAAACTGTTGAAAATTTTAAACATCTTTATTCGAAAACAGTTGAAAATGTTGAAGATTTGTACATGGGAAAACGTGAAAATTGTAGCAAATTTACATTCGGGAAAACGGCCATGGAAGAGGTTAAAAAATTTGCGAGTT
The DNA here is from genome assembly GCA_034697705.1 of Ommatoiulus sabulosus. Lineage (NCBI taxonomy): Eukaryota > Metazoa > Arthropoda > Diplopoda > Julida > Julidae > Ommatoiulus > Ommatoiulus sabulosus. Next base: position 3,333 of record JAQGAO010005527.1, read on the forward strand.
TATGCTCGAAAAAAAAAAAGAAAATTTTGCAAATTTGTACTGGAAAAATTTGAAAGTTTGCGAATGGACCCTGAGCTTTTAAGTTCTCTTGACTTTTCCAGGTTTTCCAGGACTGGAGGTACCCTGTTTACTGACTTTTGCAATTTATAACACATCACCTACTCAATATTGCGCTTAATTTCTCTTTTACTTTGGGAACTAATTTTATTTGGAATTTTTTTTTATTTAGTGGACGTCTGAGTTGGTCATACTCTCCTCCCCCTGTCCACATTGTGTCCGTGACTCAACCTATACCCCCACCCCCTACCCCTCTACATGAGGACGCCTTTTTTGAATGGCTCCTTAATACGTGTCATTTTCAAGTTACGTACCAGCATGTTACGATATTTAGCACGTTTTGTTAACAAAAATTTAGCAAAACGAAATTGCACGACACCATCGTGGAAATTTCACGATCTTAATATGTTTTTTTTTCGTGATTTTAAATATACCCTTCTTGATATTTTACCCGTATAGAATAACAAGTGCATGCTTTCTCGACACCTCATGGAAGGGTATACATGTGCACTAAAACGAGTTCTTGATATGTTTTCTTCACGTTTTCCAAACAACCACTTTCTCAATGTTCGGCACACACCTTGAAAATACTCCGTAAAATTGTGTTCTTAAAATATTTTGCCTATATTTTCCAGACAACCACTTTTTCCAAGTATCGAAAACATGTCCTTTTGTAAAAATAATCGACGAACTCAGTCTAAGACATATATAGTATAATATATTTCAAATTTACAAGTTTTTGACAAGTTTTTTTGAAGAGTGTATTTTGAGTGCTTTAAACGTATAATTTTGCATGTTTGTAATTATGTTTTTCTATTTTGTTTGACATCACAGGACTTGGCTTTTTTGACGTCATTTCCAGACAATGTCTAATTTCCCATTTCTCGGGGTAATTTCTAATGGGCTTACATTTTTCCATTTCACGAAAATTGACGCAACGTACGTGTATATAGTTACCCCAGTTTTCCAGTAGACACCACACTTCATGAAATTAAAAAATGTGGAAATTTGTGACCTAAAACGTTTGAAAATGTTTGCATTCGCTCAGAAGCCCTCTTAAATATTGAAAAGGACAACAAAAACTGGCTTAACTGGGCTACGTTAGCATTGAAATTAAGCCCACTTAACGGCTGCTGCTACATGCTTCAACGCGTAAAAACCCTCGTTAAAAAACGATGAATATCTTGAAAGCTATTGTGTTTTTCTTCTAAAAAAAATCTAAAATGGTACGACTTTTTCAGGTATTATGGGGTGCGCTTACATTATTTTTCGGTAAATTTTGTATGCAAATTCTATGATTCGAAACGTGTTTTTCCGAAATATTTTTTTTTCTCGTAATTTAGGAATTCGTGTATAATTTAAGTTTTTAAAAGGGTCAGCACGATGCAGAGGCCGAAACGATTTTCCTGAAAATTTGGATTCATTTTGCAAAAATTTGTCAATCAAAATAGTCGTCGAAACAAATCTAAAATGATTTTCAGAAATGTGCCAAATAAATCCTATAGTCTGAAGAAATTTCTGATGGGAACTTGGAGGGAACGTTCTGCAGAGAAATAGTAATAAAAATTCTGATGGAAAATTTACAGAAAATTATGAAGGAAAATGTACTCAAAATTCTGAAGTCAAACTTATTGTATAGTTAAAAAAGAGCTGAAACAAACTTTCTGAAATAAACTCGTAACAAAATTCTTCTTGAAAACTAATAAAATTACTGCAGGAATTATGAAAATGTCTTCCATTTTCTCCATAAACTTCAAGTTTTTCCATCAAAGGAGAAAACAACCCATGGGCGTTTATTTCCAACTTTTGGGAGCTAGCAGAGAATTAATGCATTATTGCAGGCGCTTACCAAGCGGGAGAAGAATGCGGCATGCATTTTAAATGAGGGCGCACGCGAAGAAAGATTAGCCGAGCCAGGCTGAGCTTACAAGAAGCGCTGATAAGCTTTCAAGAATGATTTTCTGAAAACAATCAGAAAGCAGATTTGTAAGACACAGAGTGGCACACAGATCACTATTGGTCAAAAGTGTAGTCATCGATTATATGCCGCCTATGTATCCGTAAAACATGTCCTGCACTCATCATGAGATGCTAATGCGCATGTGGGAGGTTTTTCGCGGAATGTCTCACCTAGCACAACGCATGCAGTGGCGCCACCAAGCACACTGACCATCACGCTGATATCAGCATTCATTGTACGCCCCAAAGCTGGAAACAAGACGATGAATACAAGCAGGAATGAAGCTGAAAGAACCACGTCGCTATGACAGGAAATACCTTTTATCGTAATTTTGAAAACAAAACGACGAAAAGTAGTCCATTCTTGTCCTTTCCTGAAGCCGGAATAATTTGAACAATCAATTTCTTATTTAAAAGGGTTAATAGATGCGTTGCCATTATTCCGTATCTAAAGTGGTTCTTAAGCTCGCCTTAAGTATCAGGAAATCTCCAACATGGCGTTGCAACGGGGAGCCGCGCAGTAGGCCAATCCGAAAAAATGTTATCTTTTTCAATTGTCCACTAGTCAGTATGTTCTACCTTTTGTTCAATTCGGCAGCCATTAGCGTGTGTGTGACTGCGTGCAGTCTGCGCTACAATCTCGTTCCAGTTTCACGCCCAAGCCTCCAGCCTCGATACCGAAACACAACCATAGTTTTTAAAAATATTTTAACCCTAGCCACGGCGAAACGAACGCCCAACATTGAATTTTTTTCCCCATTCTTATTCGGCCGGACGACTGACCGCAAAGAGGACAAAACGCGCGTGCGGGACCCTCCCAGCCACTTAATTATTACTGCCATATATACGAGTTTTATTTCGTTCACAATGCAAATCTTGGGCAGAAAAAAATTTCAATTCCGTCCTAGAAGCGTTGCACTCGCTACGTTATGAAATAAAAATGATAGACAGCGTGGAAAGCATCTTGAAAAAGTACAGTATATAACCTGGTTATAACAAAGCGCTGCAAAGTTCTCAAAACTATCGATCCAGAGATCACGATAAACTATAGTTCTGTATATAGTTCGTACACGAATTTTTAACTGACCACTTGAAGATGTTTCCTTTTGTAGTTCGTACACAGTACATGTATATCGAAAGTTGGACAAAATACGACTTCATCGATATTTTTAAATATTAATTTTTATAAAACTAGAGCATCTTTCGACACTCGTACCAGTGCAATTATTTGTTTAATTACACGGTCAAAAACGTCGTTATCAAAAACAGTTTTCAAAATCTTGTATCCTGATGTCTCGAAAAATCAATGTCACCAACTATACATTTTTAGGAGCACCGAGCAGGACTCATTTCTGGAATAATTTTCCGATCGAAACTGACCTCGGCCCACCTATATATATAAATCTTTATATCGGTTAATGTACCATCACCGAAATTTCCATGTCGTTTACATTGAAAATAGATGAGATAGGTAGTGGGGGTCACATTTGGCACTCGGCGTTTTTAATGGGTCATTTTGTCAACAAACTGAGATGTAACTTAGATAATAGCCTTGGACGGCTGGTCATCCGTTATCTTGACCCGCAATGAAGACGGACGCACGCTGCGATGGACGAAATTTACGATAAACGATAAACGCCTCCAACAGTCATATCGTGTAGACGCCATTTTGTATTTGCTTTAAAGTGTAGTTGCTTAAAAACCATCATGAGGCAGATGACAAGGTTGAAATTGTGAAATGAGCAATAAAAAAAACAGCATCGGGTGAAATATATACTCATTGGCTTGTCTCGAGTATAAACACTTCGACCACCTGGGGGCGCTGATAAATTCAGGGTGCTCGTTTCGAATCTTTCTAACGATGTACAGGGTGGGCCAATAAAAAGTAAGCCAACTTTATAAAACTCATAAAATGGTTATTTGGTAATGGAATTTAATAAAAATTTGTACAAATACTGAAATAGGGAATTTTTTTGTATCCTATTTAAGTACACATGTACACATTTTCATTAAATTATATTATAACGTTAACCATTACCATTAATACATTAACCCTGTACAATGAATTAAACTTAATGGTGTTTTGATACACCCTGTATTTACAACTTAAGTACATCTGTAATCTTCTCAGTAATCTTCTGAGTAAATCTTTTCACCTTCTTTCATTTCGTTGCAACCGAACCTCATTAAGACGAATATCAAAAGACGTCAAAATTTGTTCGTTTGAACCGTGGTTCGTATTATCAGAAGTAAGATAAAATAGGAAGTAAAGTTTCATCGAAGTTTTGATGAAATCCTGCCCCTCGTAAACTGGGAAGGTGTTACAACTTATCGGGGAATTCTCCGTTATAACGTACCTCTTTTCGTATTGTCTAAAGTTCGTTTTAACGCGGCATAACGCGAATGTTCGGGAAATCAAAAATTCACTAAATTTTACCGAAAATTTGTAACATTCAAATTCGGAATTTGTCTTAAAGGAAGAAATTAACATGATCCGTCCATACCCTAGGACGGCTACTGGAAATGAGTTCGTAATATCAAAAATTCGTATAAAGCGAGTTGTTCTTTAATAAAGAGGTTCCACCTTAATTTTCATTCGCTTTAAAATTCATACTTTGCCAAATTCTCGTAGGAACTCAAAAATTCATTCGTTTTAATTAACCGAAAATGTGTAATATCCGAATTCGAAATTTGTCTTAAACGAATAAATTAACAATATTCGTCCTTGCTGCATGAAAATGACTTCGTAATATCAAAAATTCGTATAAATCGATTTCTTTTTTATGAGGTTCCATGCACTATATTTAAAAAGTTAACGGTAAAATATAATTTATTTTTTAAATAAATCTCTAGAAAATAACACGCAAAAAAATAGTTAAGGAAACCATTTCTTTTTTTTTTCAACTCCACCCTGTCCTGTTGTGGTTTTATTTTTGATAGAAATATTAACATAGCATGAGTTTTCAAGATGGCGTCTTGCTGAAGCGGGACGCTTATACACGATGACCGCAGCGCTCCCACACCACTTCAGCAAAGGCGCTTCATGAAAACACTTTTTGCCCAATAAGCCACATACATATATACAGCTCTTCTTTAGAAATATAGATGAAGTTGAAAAAATCCAAACTGGTTCGCCTAAAGCAGATTAATTGCTAGCTAAATGATGGCAATTATAGGTTTCTTAAAAATGCGCTCGAATTGATCGCTGAATGCGTAGGCGGATGAGTTAGCGTATCTATTAAATGGATTTTAAATACTTTTTGCGTTCCACTTTCTCAAATGGAAATCATACCTCCTGCATCTTTTTTATTTTTGAGCAACCACAAACGAGAAAAAAAAACTTCCTGGATTAATACCGAGTAAACATAAAGCGAAAGGCAAACCTCATTTATAGATAAATATTGTGGGTACATTTTACTTTCCCCCCATTTTAGGACACGTTATTTAATGAAAATTATTCCTGATGTGTTGTTGATTTGGAAATTTCCCCCGAAAATACTGCATACGCTTATAGTTTAAGATTACGTTTGGAAAGATATAAAAACATTCAAATTTTGGAACCTCATTTAGGAGAACTCTGCTTTATACGAATTGCTGATAGTGCGAATTAAGTCATTTCCATGCAGTCACCCTCCAATAGGGTACGGGCGATTACGGTAATGCCAAATGTTTTGTTTAAGACGAATTCCGAATTCGGATATTACAAATTGTCGACTTAAACGAATCCATGCATTTTCGACTTTTCGAGCATTCGTGCTACGTAAAGTAGCGCAAATGTTTTAACGCATGCGTTAACGCATGTTAGCGTAAAGTTAACACAAACTTTAGACAATTAAAAAAAAAACTGAGCGTAGTTGTGCTATCCTACAATTGTTTTACATCTGGAGCTGCATAGTAAATGATGTCATCGTCAGAATTTAAAAAATGACGTCATCGTCAAAATTTAAGGAATGACGTCAGCATCAGAAATTAAGGAATGACGTCATCATCGAAATTTTACAAATGACGTGCTTTCGACGTGCCAAAAAAAAAGTTAAAAAATAATAACAAAAATATGTTATAATTGGCTGGATATACTGTATACGAACAAAATTCAACTTATAAAAGAATGCATCGCTGTTTTTTCTCCGGAAATTTCCCCACAGTTGCCTCAGTGGTTCAGCAAATATACACACTGTACATTAGTTTCTTACGTTTTTCGGAAGGTGGAAGAATGAAATGAGGCAGTATGAGGGTGATCATTAATGGTACCGTGTCTCGTCAAGGATAAATGGTAATTTGTGGTAATTGCTAGTCTACTTTTTGTACCGTTATTTTCTTCCCACTTCCGTCTTCAGTTTCTTTTTCTTACCGTTTTTTCGCCACTTTGTCATTAGCCTTCAATGTTTTTCACGTTGCATCAACGCTATAGTCACCGTATATTTAAAGTCTCGACTCTCGAAGGGGGTGGACCCCCATCCTAACCTTTAAACCCTAGCGGGTCATTATATCACCAGGTACTCGGCAGTTATTGACGCATGAATCACCAAAAGCATGAGAAAATAGTCCGGTTTTTTAAAGAGTTTCTCAAGGTTCGTTTTAGGACCACACCTTTAAAAAGCCTTTTGCCCCTTAATAGGTAGCGTGTCAAGTTCACTTTTGGAAGCAAAAAAAAAATTGAGGCCGAGGTTAAGACGGGGTCTACACACGGTACAGATATGCCAGGGGAACAAAATGTGCCTGTCATTCGACCCGTTTGCGGACGCTATTTCAAAGGCAGACCGCCATTTTTGGTGTTGATCGACAGCTTACTAATCGCTGATTCGCACAATCTTAATCTCATTTCAATCGTCGAAGAATAAGGATAGTGAAACTGCGTTTTACTTATGAGACAAGGACAAGAGTCCTGAACCTGAGACTCCATCTTGTGTTTGCGTGGGGAACACGCGTGAAATCTCGTAAACTATCGTGAAGAATTTTACGGGAAAAAATGAATTTCAGTCATTATACTGCATAGCGTGGCGCTATTCCACGAGTTGGTGTGACAGCATTAAAAAAGAATCCCACCATGCGCGGTACCGAAACGCCATCTAGCGTTACCGTTTTCCCTGTTTTGATTCTCGAACAGTGTTTAGTTGGACCGTAACCCGTTCAGTCGGTATAATCGCTGATTAAATATGATAATTAACTAAAAAATTAAGCCAGAAATCTAGAAATGCCCATTCCCATCGCGCGCAACGTTTTTAATGAGCTAGACCTGGCATTGTGATTAAAAGCAATTAACGGAATCTGGGACAGGTCTAGAGGATAGCGTGTCAAGCGATCTAGGTTCCTCAAAAATGGACTTTTTATTGCAAAAACGGTAAAATTAATGGCCGATGAGCGGAGATAATTACATAACGATTCATCTAATCGAAAGAAAGTGAAATACTGAAATGACATTCGGATCTTAGAATTTCGGAGCTTAGAATATTTACTAGATCAAACAAGTTGCTGTTAATAAGAAAGTGAGCTTGACCGAACAATAGCCATAGATGGCTGTATGTGCAATCTTTTGATGCAGCGCCATTTTCTATTTCATTGTTGTTGCGTTAACGAACAAGATATTTACCAAATAAAATGTATTCTCAAACGATGTATCATGGCCGCCATCTTGTTTTTTTTTTTAAATGGCGACCTATTTCAAACGCAAAACTATACTTATAGTGCTTCATCGATGCAATTATACATGTGTACGCAGCCGAATAAATCATCGATTAAATTAGCCGACTTTGGCGCAAGCGTTTCATTTTCTAGCTTTGTCTCATCAAGTAATTAGGCTCTGCGCCCAATATTTCCCTCCTTTTGAGCACTTAATGAAGGAAACAAAAGGACACGGACAATGGGAAGACATTTTCACAATCAGAGACCTGATTTTGAAGATATTTTTACGAGACAAAGTCATTGTTTCGCACCATTGTTTTCGTCTCATTACCAAAATGTCCTTCTGGGCGGATTCCTGGCAATGGAGTGCCACTCGAGGCGTTTCTTCGCGTCCTCTCTATTGTCTGTCATCTCTAAAGACAAAATATTTCTCAACGAAATACGGTGCCACCAAACATAAAACGTCAAATAATGCCACGCATTGATAAAAATCCTTTTGTTTTTATGTCGTCCTTTTGTTATTAACCACTTTCTATCTAGACGCGTCAAAAGCATTATGTTTAAGTACTTCCGTAAAACCATGTCTATGGCATGTTAGGATGATATGATGCATTTTCTATGTTTAATTTACATGTACTGCATGCCGGTATATCGTATAAATAATTCAGTCAATATGTTATTTTTGCTGCAATACATGAGATTATAAAACTTATTTCGAGTGCAAATACACGTACATTGTATCAAAAATTGGAAAATACTTTGTATTAGTATGAGAGTAACGCAATGTATATCCTAATATTACAAAACATATTCAGATAGGCTACATGTACCTTCGTAATTCGTTTTTTTCGTGTGGCCGCGTCACGACTCAGCTTCCTGTAATTGCGCGACTGCGTTTATTTTTCAGTTTCTAGGAGACAGAGGGCGCTCGCTATTATGGCTCCTGTTTTGTGGTTGGTTTTTTAACTTAATTTCCAGAAAATCTAGGTCAATTAAGGTGACAGGCAAAGACGTCTTTGTGGTAAAATCCGTGACAAATATTTTAGAAATAAGCTACCAAAAAAAATAGATTTTCATGAATGAAAAAGGGGTCGGAAAGGCAGTGATATCTCTCAGTATAATATATATTTAAAATAATCTGGTTCTTCCATTGTATTCTCAGATTAACCGCATTGAAACGAAGCTGATAAGATAATAAAGTATTTTAAAACTATTCTCTATACACGGTGTACATATTGTCTTTTTTAATGCGAGCAATTACGGTATTGAGTTTGGATAAATAAGAAGTTATGTCGCGTAGAAATTGTTTAAGCGAATTAGTAACAACACAAATTTGAATATATCGTTAAATATTATGACATATATGCCTGAATATATCAAGAAATATTATGAAATTTATCTGAATTATATTAAATACATATTTTATGTGCATAGGGGTACTCTGTCGGAAGATTTACGAATCGTACTCTGGCAGTCATGAAATCACGTGTGCAATATCGACATAATAATTTGTTTAAAAAGTTGATTCACTCAAGGTTTTCGCAGTTTTTAAACCAATTAATGCATTCCTTTTGCACACGTGACTTCAAAACTGCCAACGTACGATTTGTAAAGCGCCTGAGTACCCTTACTAAGTAACTATTACATTACATGTTTACGCAAATATTTAGATATATTACTGATATACCAGACTTTATCGAATTATATTTTGCACATTCTCAGAAGTAATATAATAAATGAATGTTTTTTTAAAGAATACGACATATAATTCATCATAGAAGTATGACACGCTTTAATTAGACATTGGTGCAACGAACCTCGATGCATGTACATTTTCTTCACGTTATTCGTTCCATTTAATTACAGCTTTTAGAATTTTTTGTATAATTGTCATTTAATCGTGAGATTTTCTAGAACGAAATTTTTCTTCGCACAAATAACGAAATTAAATTATACAGGATATGGCTTTTAAATTGAACCAAACAATAGTAGACCGAATTTTGATCAAAAATTAACACGGTGAAAGTTTGTACTTCCCAAAATGCCATTTCAGAGATGAGAATTTTTGGTGAAAAGTTTCCAAAGGGTAAAATCCTGCCTTAATTTCTAACTATAAGAGCAAAATCACGCATAACGCGTATTACGCTTTGTTAACAAAGCGGAGTGAAATCTTTATAATTTGCCAAAAGTTTCCGTTTTCGTTAAAATAATTTCTTTCAAGTTGACTGATTTACGAGAATTTTGACTTACGAAAATAAATCTTTAGTTAAGACAAGCGCCGGTATAAAAACAACAGGAAAACGTTAAAATTAAAAACGAAGCCTCATAATTTTAGTTGATTACCCATAAATTAACCGCATTTTAGCGAAGTTTCGAGTCACGCATTTCCGACTTATAGTAAAAGAATTGCAGGAATTCAAGATTTACGTGTAATACCGTAAATACGGAAATAAAAGCCGGACCCGCAATACGCGCCTACCTCAATTAATCGCCGGGGGATTTCTCAAAA
>JAQGAO010005528.1:0-13479 GCA_034697705.1 Ommatoiulus sabulosus
ACCTGGAAAAGTGACCACCTTTGAATGGTGACCACCTGTTTATGTTGACCACTTTTTAGTGTTTTGTTTTTTCTAGTCTACATTTCCTTTATAAAAATTCTCGGTATGGACGACCAGTGTGTGTCGTCCTTTTTGCAATTTTTACATTGCCAATGTACCTTATAAAGTGACCATATAACGGATGAGTCACCTTACATCCTGCTTAAACCCCAGTGGTTCCCAAATAATTCAGCCAATCATGTTATTCAGATCGAAAAAATCACTGAAAACATGATCACAAGAAGCAAAAAGCATTTAAAACAACGAAAAATTTATCATTTGTTCTTTAAAAAAAACTATGTAATAAGGCAATACATATACTGTATGTAATGCACATGGACATGATGATTCTGTGCTTTTTTGATGGTCACTCTTAACAGGTTTTTTACTGTACAATGTTCAGATAGCGCACGTTTTGTCTCGAAATCTGCCAGCTCTCAGTTATAAATAGCATCGTGCATGAAACAGATTCTAAGGACATTTCCATGGCGATCACAGCTTGGTCTTACATGGGCCGACCTCGACGTTTATGCCATTTCATCACTATTTTCAGTATTTCACTACATTTGCACGTATATACATAACGGCGACAGAAACAACTTTAGGAGTACCCAGTACATCGTCGATTAAAGTAACCTATAAGAGGGCAATTTGCACATTGTCCTCGAGCATTCGCTTAAAAGCACCAACAGACGTACCATGGCATCGTATATAGAAAGAAATAAAAATGATGCTTAAACCGAAACGCCATATTTTTATATGAAGAAAGTTGTTTGTACTCGCCCTTGGCGTTGGCGACAGTTTTCTGGCACGTTTTGAGCTAAAACGTTTTTTTAAAAAAAACGAGAATAGACGACTCTGTGTTTACTTAGTCAGTAGCTGCATGGAAACCAACTATAGAACCCCTTCCCATCATCCTTCTCTGAGAAAAATAAGATCTCGATAAGCCTGCGTCGATTCCAGTTTCACCTCAGCTGTTTTAAAAAAAAAACTCTGGAAGATTTGGCGAGCAAACAACATTAATTTATAAGCGCGCAAAAGCGGAGATTTGTTGAAGAAAGTTTGTTTGGATTGTATCCGATGGCCAGAAAATGCGAAAGCAACCGCAGGGATCGAAATATTGGCAAGGAGGATGTTGATCCGGTGTCTGGATAACAAGCAGGGCAGAAGAATAAACGTTTACATAAGAGAAGGAGCCAAATGGGATCGTTATTGGAAATGGCAATTCCCGGAAAAAAAATCAGCGCCAAAATCTTTCGCTGATGATGGAGAAGAACAAATATTTGTCATAGCCGAGATATTAAAAATAAAATAATGGTTAGGGCGATGCGTTCATACTGATAGTAGCCACAAGGACCCACTAAAGTGGTGGCCTATGACGGGAGGAAGGCAATAAATAGTTAAGGCGTCTGTATCAAACCATTACTATAGCTTTTCATGGGAAAGTAAAGTAAAAAAATGCCATTTCTGATAGCACAAACACCAGAAGCAATAATTTAGATCTTTATAATTTATATTTTACTAGACGTAAAACCCAGCTTTGCCCGGGGAAGCTAAAAGAAATGAGAAACACGCACCTTGTGTTGGAAAGTAGGCCTAACACCGAAGTAAATAGAAAAAAAGAAAAAAAAATTCGTTTTGTACGCGTTTTGCGTCATCACGTACAAAATAATAAAAACAGCAATCTTCCGCTACGGCGCGGGGCACGGGGCTCCGTATATACATGTAGATGAGAAAAATCATTCGTTTATCATTCACTTATCTGCATACATGCATATGCTTATGAAGAAATTGCGAAAATCGCGTATTTGAACTATTTTAAACTGCAGCAATTTATTTACTATATTCTTAAATTTCGTTTTTGCATCAAGATTGAGAGAAAATCCTTCATTGGTCATTCTTAATTTCTGATCGCTGATTTTAAAAAATTAATAGTTAAAGAATTGCCTTATTACCTGTCCTATTTATTGAAGGAGTTTTATTAATACATGTATAGTTAAAGTTTCCAAAAACGTGTGCTTATGGCAAATAATGGTCATGTAATAAATACATGTACTGCAATTAGAAGAACGTCAAAAGATGTACAGTGTACCCGTTTTAACAAATACGACTATGCTGCTAAATTTTATTATCAAAGGAAACGATTTATCTTTCCTTAACTTACATAAAAGATGCATTCTAGTGCTATCAAATATTTTACAGTACAATAAGCCTTGCACGGCGATGGGAAACGAACTTGGCCCAGAGAGAGCATACAGGTGTGCATACGTGCAAATACAATAAATGGGTTCCGAAATTCAATTCGTCATGGATTATGAAGACAAATATAATTTGAAATGAAATGTATAGAGGCACATTATACGTAAGATAGAGGGTCTGGTAGACCTTATAGAAAAAATTTAAGGTTAAAAGCGCGATAGGGATATTTTTATGCTTTCAATTGAAAGGTTATATATAACCTTTACATCGATATGACATCGTATGACATCGATACTGTTACATTGCAAGTTTTCTTTGTGAGACCGTTCCTAAATATTATTTTTTATTTACTTCAGGCAAATAATCATCATAAACATCATGGAAGAAGACAGCTACGAAAAGGACATTTTCTTCTTCGTGGAGTTACTGGAACCGAAACAGTTGAGATGTAATATAATGCCGCAATGGCATCTATTATTAATTGGTTTTTATTGTGCCTCTTAGCTCCAAAATCATTACCGCCGATTTATGGCGTATTTCCATCTGAATTTTTCAGCGGACGATGACGAAATTGATGAAGGCATTTCAGATTTTGATACTATGAAAGTCAAAGATATGACGGATGAAGATAGGATCGCTTACATGGGAAGACCTAGGCTTGGCGAAACGACAAAAATGCACATCAGGATAAAGGAAAGCAAAGAATTCAAGGTATGGCTTTATGCATGGACAGCACCATTTAAATTCTCATAGGTCATGGAGTTAAAACTGCAACAGGTTGGCGTATGCATCTGACAAAATTAAGCAAACATCCAAATAATTTAAAATAACGTTGTGGGGCATATAATCAGAACCTTATGCCTGGCCTTTCATTGTTGATATATGCAATAATGATCTTAAATCAATTATTCCGACTAGAAAACTGTGGATAAACTGATGCAGCAAGTCAAGGGCAACGCTTTTATGGTGGGAACATCGTCATGGAAGGAGCAGTTCATGGACGCCATTACAGTGAGTCCAGGTAATGAACGAACATGGTTTTTCATACATTCTATACGCGTGAAATAGCTTATAGACTTTTACGATCTTTATTAAGCAACGTTTCTGTCCATGAAATAGGGTGATGCTTCGAGTATGGGATTTACTAAGAAACTGAGTAAATAACTCATAATAACTCCAATACTTGGAGTCGTGTGGTGATAGTTCTTATTAAAAACTATAAAAACATTTCAGGCTACTCTATAAAGCAAATAATAATCGATATTGCTAAAATCCCTTAAGATTACGGTGTCGCAGCTGGAAAAGGAACCTTAAAGATTACACCAACTTCTTAGGATTTTTAATACCAAAGGATCGTTCATGAAAAACGTACCAAATGCGTCTTATTTAATTAGGGAAAATGTATTCAAATAAAATGGCTGCGAGCCAAATTGGAAAGTCTGGGGCTTTTTTATGCCAAGGATAGAACCCAATTAACAGATCAACGCAAGCAATTAAACGTGCTGCGATTTATTTAATGTATAGGTCTATTCATTCGCCAATTCAGTTAAGCAACATATGGTATTTCTAGCTGGGATCAAAATATTCTGTAGCTTAGTTCCGGCTCACCAGGATGTGTTTACATCATAGAATTGTACGCTGTGTGCTAAAGTAATCGTTTGCTCCAAGGTTCCCAAATTTATTTGAAAATCATCAATTATGACGTAGGTTATATACATGTATACTCAATGGTTATACACGAATATACAGTACATTTACATGTCATGTATGTATTAACTCCCATACATAGAGAAGAGCCAGGTAATTACGTCAGAAAACAACTGTTTAATTATATCTTTAGCTTTTATTCGAAGTGCCAAACTTTACGAATCTGTAAATGATCCCAAATGGCTTGATGAGCTAACTTAATTAAATCCATTTAACCTTAAAATAACCATACAGGTATTTGGATGCAAAAGTAAAACTAGATCAATTGTTATAATTTAAACAATTTTGAAAATCACATCCACTATTGACACACAATGCACTATTTACAGAAATACCTTGAAACAACTAGTCTTGTGTTATTCACCCCAAAAAGTCAATCAAACGGAGTTCTCTACATGAAAATATATGCTTGCCTAAAATTCTCTACTAAATTGTCTTCCTAAACCAGTAACTTATGGCAAATATTAAATTGGAACGATATCGTCCATTACGCACGGTGCCTGTAAGCAAACTTTTTGATGATTGTGACTACTGTGACACATGCACTGTTTGTCAAGAATTTGAGTGTCATCAAGGTAAATGCACGTGCATGAGTATACATACATGTATGTATGTATACAATAATTTTTGCCACGCTGTTGTGTGCGGGCTCATGCGATCTGGAGACAGAAGCCTTTTTTTCGGGAATCTAAGTGACCATAAACTTGTGATTGTGATTAATATTGCATCAATCTTTGTTGTGCTTTTTACACGTACGTCTCGTCCGTTTTTTTATTTGCAGAATCTTCGCCTTTCAAAGGTGCTGGTGGTGAGACCGTTCCCTTAATACCTCTTTTTCATCACCTCTCCATCAAACACTTTAGCTTACTAACCACCTGCATCTTAGAATTATAATTTTTTCATATAGAGAGGGACTTTCACGCGCGAGCAAAATATTTAATTAAGTTATTCTTTCTCGTTTATGTCGCTATAGGGACCTAAAATCTTATAGTTCGGGATTATTTATTCTCTGGATTCAAGAAATGTTAAAGAGTTCAGATGATTAGAAAGGCAAACATTATTAGATAACAAAACATATCCTCGACGCGCTTTCTAAATACTTTCAAACTTGGGCTATATATTTAAAGACCAAGGTAATTCAATTAAATATTGCATTTACGCGAATGCTTCGGCAAGCCATTATAATCCGGGGAATAGAAAAATGAAGATTTTGAAATCTGTTGCGTTTCGACAGGCATGCAGCTCTGAACAAATTTCACTTCCCTGAATGGAGTCCCCAGGCATATTCCAATAATTCCGGCAGTGGTAAAAATATAAGCATCGCATATTTTCATTTATTAATTACGTCGCGTGGTTCTTTTCGATATCTTTCTTGGCACGCGTATAATTATTTATTCACAATTCATTAAGATTTATCAATCAAAGTTAAAAAAAAAATCAATTTATTCAGATTCAACTCTCTATACATTTCACGGTGCGTGCCATGTCAATTTCGACTAAACATCAAAACTAGAGCCAATTTTTCATCTAAATTATATTTATGAGAGCGTTGTTTTGATCGATTTTATAAAACCGATAAGAACCACGCAATCTGGCGCAATATTGCCCTCAATCAAAGTGAAATAATTAGAAAATAAACAGCTCTGCCTTCAATTACATTGGCATTCCGGGATATGCACAGGGATAATTAACTGATTTAATGGAATTGGATCGAGCTAAAAAAATACACCAATACATTTTCTTGAACATGCATATCCAATTCAAAATATCCTTTACAATTCTAGTCCCTCCAGGACCCTCCTCGCCGTATCCAACCAATTTAAATTCTTCCTAGGTCCCATTCCATTGAGTATTGTTTGACTGATTGAGTAATTTCTCAAGTCACCAACCAGCACATGATTGACTGCATTTTATTTTAACTTATTTTTTTCTATCTATAATAATATTTAGAACTGCAGATTTAAAAAATAAAAAAATGTTGCAGCACGCCATATTTTCAACGAATATAACAGGGTTTGGATTCTCCTAATTCGAATGTTCGTAATAATAAAGTTAATATCTACTGATATTGTTGTTGCATGGAAGGTGCCCAAGACTAATGCAAAGAGGTTCCCAAAGGGGAGCTACGGTCGTAAAATCAATCGAAACTGCACAGTAACGTCATTGTAACGATTCTGAAAAAAATGCTGCTTAGCTTGCCAGGAAGCAATATTTTTAATGCGTGAGTGTATTTTGGCAGCTCGATTTCGCAGCTTCCAAAACACCAATAAATCTCAGGTTATTTTTTATGGGCAAATTTTTGCTTGTTGACAAGTAACTTTCATGGGGCTACTGAATAATCTTGTTTGACATTAGATTGTCGGTTCCTTTATATGCCGACAATGCATATATCTCACCTTAAGATACATGTAGTTAAATTTACATTTAAATTTATTTCAATATTTAACAATACAATTCTTCTTCTTGCTTAATATCAGCTACTGTATAAAACCAACTTGCTTGAAGTTGTTGCATGCACGTATCCCAATTTTGTAAAATGAAGTCATCGAAAAATCAATAAAAACTGCATCATGCAACAAAGATGAAGTTTTCAGATACCCTGTTAAATGCAAACATGAAAATAACAAGAAAAAATTGCCCTAATCATCATTCTCACAAAACTATACATCAAATGGTCGAATTGACACCACCTTTGATGACTTGAAAACTATTAGGGAACAGTTCCTCTCTGCAGGATAGGAAAGATTTCCACAAAACAAGCATGCTTGACAGCGTGTCATTTTGTCAACTTTACTAGAACTTGAAATACATGTTCATGCAGTTGTTGGCTAGTGAAGGTTTTATAGGGCGCGAGGGCACCACGGTAAATGGGGGAAAATTGTCTAAAATAGGCATCTAGTGTCACGTGCGAGCTACAAATGATAGGAGCACATCTGCAGCCTCCTTAACTGCCTCTCTGATGGTCCATTGTTGACCATGCGATCGAACCATTATTCACCTTAACCTAAACAGGAAGGCTTGCAACCTTGTTTTCCATTATGTTTTAGACGATAAACTGTCAGAGTAGGTTGAGAAGCGTTTTTAATGGATAGCAATAGAAAGCAATCTCAGGAATTCTATGCTTTCTATTAGATTCTAATTAATTATTTCGCGATGCATTTTTTTAATAATTTGAAAGTAGTACAGCATTAGTAAATTGTAAATTCTTAGCTCTGCATTACAAAATTGATAGGGTAGGCACTTTCCGCTCTATTCTCTTTGTTGCTATACTAACACAAAATTTGCATCCAGGCTGGTTTTCACGCTGCAAACTTGTGCCACGAATAGGCTGCGCAGGCTAACCTTTTAATGTCAAATAAACATTCATAGTTTGCTTTTGTTTGCGCATATTTTCAGAGAATGGCAACGGCTTTTTCATTAACTTGTCTTCATTATAAGCTTTTTCTTAGATTTACCATCTGACTTTTGCATCACTGCATTACTTTCTACATTTCTCCACTTCTCATTAATTTCGTTACATCAGGGTTCATGGCAGTCAACTGATAAACATTTTAATTAAAAAAAGCCTCGGCTCGTAGACGGGCTTTTTCTAAATGCAAATATATATATATAATATATAATGTGTATTGAATAACATTATAATGAAGGCTGCAAAAGGTCATTGCCTCAAGCAAGGTTTTCGAACATCTCCACATCTAATTAGTTAGAAAAGCGTTTGTTTGCTGTTGCTATGAACCCTGCTAGATCAGGCTACAATTGCAAGCACTTGCAATTGACTTTCATATTCACTTCTTCGCTTATTTTCTTTGCATTTCCCCAAAACCCTATCGACGCCATTTTTATATGAAAAACCTAAACAGGAGACGATGATGACGACGACCAAGAAGGCGATGGAAAAGATGACGACGAAGATGAAAAACTGCCCTCGTGCTCAGACTACGTGATGCACTTCATTACCATATTTTGGAAGGTCGTCTTTGCCTTGATTCCGCCCACAGGTACAAGAAAATGTCTAGACAACAAAACTCGTGCTATTTAAACGGCCATTAACGTGGATCTCAAACAAGTGACCTTAGCTAAGGAACCCTATACGTTATGTATAAGAGAGTAACATATTTAATTATACAAGGATGTATGTCAAAATTTAGAAATTAATCCTAAATCTAGTAATAATTCTACTTTTTAGATTTACATGTATGCCTTCCTAGAACGTTTTGACTCAATCTATAAATAATTTACAATTTCAACGACTATAATGAAATTATCCAATTCGTATCTGTTTGAATAATTGCAGTTTGCAAATACATGTAATGTATATTTAATTCAAACTTCTGGAAAACGGAAATTTTCTTTGCAAGTATGGTGAAATTTCCCACATGCATATCATACATAAATATCACTAGTATTACAGTAGTAGATTTCTAAATTTTAACACAATGAATAGAGTTCATTGTAGCTTAGGGTATACCAGAGGCGCCAAACAATTCTTTTATAATGCTAATGTCGAGAGGCCATGATTGACGATGTACAAGGATGACTTCACAGCATGCATTTATTTTTTGTGTCTCTTGCAGTCTATTTTCTCTGAATTTCGTCTACAGAAATAGAATAAATTACATGCAGATGTTTTGGGCATTTTTAAAAAACCGAATTAAAAATGCAAAATACCAATTAAAAGCATTGTTAATTCAGGGATTCCATT
This sequence comes from Ommatoiulus sabulosus, assembly GCA_034697705.1. Lineage (NCBI taxonomy): Eukaryota > Metazoa > Arthropoda > Diplopoda > Julida > Julidae > Ommatoiulus > Ommatoiulus sabulosus. Next base: position 8,648 of record JAQGAO010005528.1, read on the forward strand.
CGTAATCACTGTGTTGAACATTCAAAAATATATGTAAATGATGAGTTTTGTATTATTTGTGTTTTAACGAGCTAGTATACAGTAATAATGAAAGCAACCGCTGTTGACCACAAGTTTCCCTATTTTGTGCACGCTCAAATAAACAGGAGTTTAAAATTTATCAGAAACCTTACGAAATAAAAGACTATCTTATATGGCCCATGGAGATTAACATGTGACATAAGATCCACTGGCATTCCACGTATATGTATATGATTATTTTTTCACTTTGTTCAGACTACTTGGATGGTTGGCTATGTTTCATCGTGTCCATTTTGGCCATCGGATTGCTGACCGCTTTCATCGGTGATTTGGCCTCCCATTTTGGCTGCACCGTAGGCTTGAAAGACACTGTCACTGCCATCAGTTTTGTGGCATTGGGAACTAGTGTTCCAGGTACCAAATAATTCGATCCATTCACTGCACATAACACTTTTCAGATACTCGGTGTTCCTTGTCAATATCTGAGAGTCCATTAAATTCACTTCTGAATGTAATTCTCATTTCAGACACTTTTGCCAGCAAAGTAGCTGCCATCAATGACAAGTACGCCGATTCGTCTATTGGAAACGTCACCGGCAGTAACGCAGTCAACGTGTTCTTGGGCCTGGGCATTGCTTGGTCAATGGCTGCCATTTATCACGCCGTGAATGGGACCACATTTTACGTGACCCCGGGCAGCTTAGCCTTCTCGGTCACCATCTTCTGCTCCACCGCCTTGGTGGCCATCTTTCTCTTGATGTTGAGGCGGTCGAAGAAAGTGGGCGGAGAATTGGGAGGGCCGCTCAAGTACAAACTGCCCACTTGTTTAGCATTCTTTTTATTCTGGATGTTCTATCTACTCATGTCCAGTTTAGAAGCCTACGATATTATTGAGGGATTCTAAGGCGCGAATGGCAGCCCATAAAACAAAAAAATCATTCACAGGAAGTCAGGACACTGATGACCACTGGCTGCTCCATCATAAAACTGTAGCGACCGAGGACGAGAAAAGAACAATGAATGGACAATGCATGAATTAAAATCCGCAACCCCATGGTCCGTTCGAAACCAGAAATCGCTGCAATCGAGTGGTCGACAGTTGGTGGTCAGCGGAAACTGGACACGGCTGGAGAACTGGAGTGGCGATTGGTACCATTATGGTTCATTTGACACGAAGTAACCATCCAGTATTCCAACTCGTCGCCATGCGCTAAAGTGGCCATTGGCCATCGTAAAACAGTCCAGCGTTCAGACTAAGGTTGATTTTTCCAAGACAAAAATTTGGAATGCTTTGTTGTTCCTTCAATGTGCCAATGGTGTTGCCTTCTGGACATTGGCCAAGCATGGATAACACGCCCTTCCGAATGCCAACAGCATGCGAGGCAACAGACCACGATCATTGAACGGTTTTGAACCAGTTGACCACTGGTCAGTTTGACTTTCCCCGTGTGTATACCCGCAGCAGATTTTAGTTGCATTTTCCCTGTCCTCCTTTTGTTTTGCATGATTGTGAACAGACCATCATCAAACCGTCAATTTCTGTTATCGTTCTTCAGTTTGGTTGTCGAGTTACCCTGCAAAAGGGGCAGGCTAAAGGTGTGCATTTATTAAGACGAACCGAGAACCTTTTCAATACCATGGACAGTGCAGACCCATCGGCAATTCATCACATTCTCATTTTTAACATTTTCATGCAATAGAGAGAGATAAATAATTCAAGAAACAAACTATGGAATTGACACACAACAAATGAATTTCCGATGCATTTTATCTTCGATCGTCTGGCCGACAAGGGAATTTACGAAAAACATTAATTGTCAAGCAGACTGTCAGGCATGTATCTTATACAGGGTGTCCATCATGAGAGTCCAACATCTTAAGCACATAGGGTTTGAAAGAAATTAGATACTGTATACAACCATTGCTACTGTAAACATGGAATTGGTAGTAAAATTCACAACGTTTTCAACGAAGTTAAGTTTGGCGCCCTTGGTGGGACGAATAGTGCATATATTCTGTGGTCAATTTCATAAATGTTCTGCAACAGATCTTATATGACATCTGTTATATATGAGTTGTTACGAATCTATTTTGATGGTATCTTGCTTCCATTTATATCCACCATGTCCATAATTAGAGCTGCATAGCTTGAAATGTTAAAATACTAAGATTTGGCTCATGGTGGACACCCCGTTCTTTTAATTTGTTTAACTTCCGTTTTTAATTGAACCTTGCTGTCGGAGTCATGTACATAAATATTGGCGGATGTTGCAGTACGCATTCATAGCATTTCCACAAAGATTAGGAGATTCCCTTGGAACAAAAAAAAACTAAAAAAAAAACCTCGTATAATGAACCAGTAGAATACCAACTTCCGTTTGTATAGCTATTGTCAACATATTACACACGCAAGTTCGAGATGGTTGTATAGGCCTAGGTAAGCATGCGCTTCACATTGTGCATTCGCCCAATTTCCGTTTCGCTTCCGATCCTTCCTCCAATAGAATAATAATGTCATTGATTTGAAAACGAAAAAGTAGAAATCCGAGCGACATCTTATAGAAGCACTGAACGGGAAAAAAGTCGCTCGTTTAGCAATCAAATTCCGTATTCAACGCCAAGAATGGCGCATGAAACTCCATAGCCTACAACAAATTGTACTATATATATACTCAAACATCAATTGTATAGGCTAGTCATGCTGTACATTATTCCCTCAGGAAAACTGACAAAAAGGGTATTTTCTTTCTCCGAAATCTGATTAAATAGCTCTTTGTCGAGAAATAAAGACGTGGAAGTTCTCACCAGGTGGCAATACCATGGCGTTAGTAACATCTCCTTATGCATGTACTTTTCTTTCATCGTAAAAAACTTAAATACCTAAATCTTTATTCGATAGGCAACGTTCGTTCTACATACTATATTCTTAACATACAATAAATGAATTGGATTAATTGGTACGTGACATGTGTATCCCGCAATGATGTAGGTCAAGTGGTGCCCCCTGGTTCGAACATCATATCTTTCCCATTAGTATTAAGATGAAGAATATCAAATATCTTCGTGCTTTTTATAATCGGATTTTTGAACGGAAGAAAGAATTTGCAACGAAAACTTGCGCACTTGTCAAAGCAAACATAAACTATACTCTTTCTGATATGAAATTTACAGTTTTCTCTCAATCTTGTTCTCTTTCCCATAACTTGCCTTATATTCTAGGAATCTATGGTAGTTATAAATTGATAATATCCCGAGGCCTGGCATTTATTAGAAAAACAAAATTGACACTAATTAACTTATAGCGAATCAATATCAATTGCCTTAACATTATACATGTACTGTATATCAGATATTGCCTTTTCACGTTGTTTCTAAAAACTCCAATCATCGTTCTGCTTCGTCGATTTAAAAAAAATGCCTCAGCATACATTATATGTGATATATAAAACCAGGGCAGCAGAATCTTCTTTTGCAGTTAGAATTTTTTTGCGAGGAAAAACGATAAGCGAGTAACAAAATCAGAACTTCAAACTGAAAGTCAGGATGAAAAGTTATAGTTCATGCTCCATTTATCGTATTATAAGTGTTATTCCAACATAATCAACTTTTACAATTTCATATAAAAATTTCTACATCCTAACAAGACTACATTTCGTGTGCCATTTCTTGTCTAGTATTATAAATAAACTCCACTTATTTCGTATGGTCTTTGAATTGTCAGGTGTACTTAATATTCAAAGAATGCTTTTCTCCAGAAAGCGCAGGATCATGCGTCACTTTACAGAGAATGTCAAGTAAAAAAAGCTACATTCAAACAAGCGCCGGCAATTACTTCCTAAACAATAGAGTCTGTAAAATTGCATCTGAGATGCGTCTTCATGCGTCTATAATAAATTTGGTATTCAAAATAAAAGTATGACAAAACATTCTTTTCATAAGCGGAAAAGGATTCCAACCCAGGGGTAAAATTACGCTGTACATGTCCTAAAATGACTATCCTTATACCTATATATATAGGCTACAGTATAATTGTGTGTGAGTGTGTGTGATACATTTTGACATTTTTCTTTCGAGAGTGCTATTTTTTGTATGTATATACATTATTATCATAAAACAAGTCATTATAGAAAATAATAAAAATAAGAAACCCGACTACTTTCTTACAATTGACTGTTGAGCAATTTCCATACGTGAAAGGATAGAGATGAAAAATTTGAAAAAGACAATTCGAGTGTTATAGTAGCATACAGTATGAACCATAATAAGCTTGCTACGGCCGAAATAGTATGCGATTGTTAAAATAAAAATAGGGAAAATCCCAAATCTTAAGGTGTATAAAATAATTCAAAAATAATAAAGGGATGCCGCCAATACAAGTTCCTCAATTCTTAAAAGGCGTCATTTTGCTGTAGGAAAATTTCCATTTTTATAAGGTTTTTAGCATAGAGATATTTGAAAAATTCCTAGCGTAAACTAGATTTCCGAATTTCTTTGCGGTACAAAAGTATATGCATTAATTTTATAAAGGGGCGCGAAAAACCTGGATCCGCTAGGATATACTGATAATAATATATTAAAACTTTTCATTTGAACTAAAACGTCGTCATCCGAAAATAAAAAAAATTAAACAAACTTACAAATATTACATAACCAGGGTCGCGCCTTGGAGAAAAATTTTAAAATTGATATTGCATTTTTAACCACCTAGTGGTGTCATCCAAACGGCAACAAATTATGGCGAATTCGACTGGGCGCACCGGTGTACACCGGGTGTACGTTTCTGTACCCGTTCAATACGGCTGGTCAATGGT